>WNWU01000381.1:320692-339937 GCA_012654045.1 Ptyas mucosa | reverse complement strand
GAAGGAAGGAAGGAAGGAAGGAAGGAAGGAAGGAAGGAAGGAAGGAAGGAAGGAAGGAAGGAAGGAAGGACATTTCTTAATGATACCACTGCAGGATCACCAACAGAAAACAATATTAGATCAGTTCCTGGTTCCCCAAAGATGGTGTTCCCACAAGATAGTGTTCATCAATCAAAAAAGTGGATCCTGCACCTTCAGGAATAATGCTAGGATATGATGATGATGATGAGATGATGATGATAATGATGACGATGACAACTTTCTGGTTCCCCATCCCACCAAATAATGAACTGTCTGTTGAAGCATGTACAATCCTACAGAATAAAGACAATGTAGGAAACATTCTTTACCTGTGACTAGATAAAGCAGTGCCCAACCAGCTCTTGTGTTTCTAAACCATAGATTGTTGCATGGCATCAGAGATGAACGCAGGATATAATTTGTCCCTCAAATGAAGACAGCTAATGAAATGGTCCGCAGCTGAAGGTATATATTCAAACTTCCTGCCTTACAATTACTCACATAGACCTATATTATTTTGATCTGAAGTTGTACAATGTGTCAGAAGCAGCACAATATGATAGCTCCAATGTAGCACACATACCAGAATGGGTCACGTTTATGGCCATGATCACATGTCACACTGGGCTTCAAAACAGCCTGCTAGATCTTCACTGAAAGTGTTATCCAAACCAGTGGTGGGTTTCTACCGGTGTTACCAGCGGTTCGCTTCACGCATGGACTTTGCGCGCGATTTGCGCTTCGTGCATTGAATTTCAGAACAGGTGAGGTACGGCAATCTGCTCTGCCGCGCCTATCAGCTGGACTAAAAATAAACAAATATAGGTAGGTATAGCTCAGGGCTGGGCGAAAGGTCCAAACTGACGGTTGGAGCGAACCGGATCGCCCTCACCTCACCATCTCCGCTACTGGATTGCCTGGACCGATAGCAACCCACCACTGATCCAAACTCAATCAATGTGATAAGTTTGGTGTCAAGATGTCATGAGAACCCAGAAAATGGATTAACTGGGAGGAAAAAAAAAAGAATTAAATGGATTCAGATCAAATACTCCATCCAGTTTTGGTTACCACGTTACGAAAAAGATGTTGAGACTCTGGAAAAAGTCCAAAGGAGACCAACTAAGATGATTAAAGACTTGGAGGCTACAAGATATGAAGATCGGTTGCAGGATTTGGGTTTGGCTAGTCCAGAGAAAAGAAGAGTTAGGCGGGACATGATAACAGTATTCCAGTATTTGAGGGACTGCCACAAAGAACAGGGGGAGTCAATTTATTTACCAAAGCATCTTTAGGCAGGACAAGAAACAATGGATGGAAACTAATCAAGGAAGGAAACAACCTGAAATTAAGGAGAAACTTCCTAACAGTGAGAACGATTAACCAGTGGAATGGTTTGCTATCAGAAGTTGTAGGTGCTTCATCACTTGTATGGAATAAATGGTATGAATGGTTAGAGGAGAGATGTAAAGGGTAAGGAAAGATTAAATGAGGAAGATACAGGAGTTAGAACGTAATAACAAACTTGCAGAAGTGGAAATGACACATAATGTATGATTGTAATTTAGTACATTGATATACCAATATGTATAAATAAATAATAGAACCACATGTATAGATGGTGGTATATTCAAGTAAGGGGGGAAATGGATATATACGAGATGAATACTGATGCCTTGGTGGCGCAGCAGACTAAACTGCTGTTAAAGTAGCACTTAGCTGCCAGCTGCCTGCAATTACTGCGAGTTCAGTTCTCACCAGGCTCAAGGTTGACTCAGCCTTCCATCCTTCCAAGGTAGGTAAAATGAGGACCCGGTTTGTGGGGGCAATAAGCTGACTTTGTATAAAAAAAAGAACACTGCTTGGGGGGGGGGCAAAAAAGCCCTACTAAGCAGGTATATATAACAGTATGAAGGCTATTGCTTAATATATTGTAAGCCGCCCTGAGTCTCTGGAGAAGGGCGGCATATAAATCGAACTAATAAAATAAAATAAAATAAAATAAAATAAAATAAAATAAATGTGGAAATGTTGCAAAGAAGAAAATGGTAAAAAAGAATTGTTTAAAAAAATTGTTTAATAAAAATTATTTTTTAAAAAAGAAGTTGTTGGTGCTTCACCATTCAAAGTTTTTAAGAAGAGACTGGGCAGTCTGAAATAGTATAGGGTTTCCAGCTTGAGCAGGGGGTTGGACTAGAAGACCTCCAAGGTCCCTTCCAGATCTATAATGATTGATTGAGATATTTATAAAGTTGAAAAACTATCAATGAGGTTACTGAGGATTTGTGATATGAAATCCAGACGCTTGCTAAGAACTGTTTTATTTTCTGAGTCTTTCTTTTTCCCTCTTTTCTTTTATGAAATACTTCTGAGGAAAAAGGAAGCATTTCGGAGAACTTGCCTTTGATCCACTTGTGAAAAGGAACATTTACTTATCTGTAAAACCAAAACCACTCAAACGTAGGTATTGTTCTTTCCTTTTCAACCTATTGTCATCAGGGCTACCGAGTGTTGTATCTAGTTCTACACTTTTGAGAGTAGGTAACGGAATTTCATTTTTAATGTATGTCAGGTCCCACAGGAAAAAAAATAAAATAAAAGTTATCTTATCTATTTTATCTAGTTGGGTCCTCAGAAACATTTGCTGGGTTTCAATCCAGGTGACAAAGGTGGGAACTTCTGATGAGGATGGAAGTGAATTGGGGAAAGATCCCAGAAGCCTGTGCGGTACTTCAGAGAAGATGATTCAGCCCATAATATACCACAATCTTTTTGTTGTAGCCCTAGGAATCAGCGCCTTGGGTATTATAAATAAGGCTTGCGAGGAAAAAAAAATGCAGTGTCTAAATTTGATTTGATTGAATTCCCTCACTAAATTGACCTTCCAAATCGAATTGGAGCAGTGAATTGTATTGTCCAATTGAATTATATCTCTCCAAAGCAGTTGTGAGGTAGCTATTTTATGCTCAAGCATACATCATAATTTTCCCAAATAATTCAGAAATACAAATTAAAATAATTGTATATGTGTAGTTGATTAAAAATTCAAATGAAATCAAATTATTTCCCAGAGTTACTTTAAATGACTCGATTAAATTGAAGCCTTTGCTTTCCCCAGATTAAATCAACGATTGGAATCTGATTTCTCCTAAAACATATATTGTTAATGTACAAGAGTATTTCCCCCCCCCCTTTGGGAAGCACGGAAATCTGTAAGGTCTATCAGCTCTGAGTGTGAGCGTCTCAAGTTAAAAATGGATTTCTTTAGCAATAGTTAACAGCATTTCATCAAAAATACCAAAGATGAGTGTTTTCTGTAGCTGAATCTGTCCTGGCAGATTTAGTGGCTTATTAAAAATTATTGTCCTTTCGTTCTTCTTCCTCTTTAGTGACAAAGCTGTTTCAACAAACTGCTCTTGATAACTTCATATCTGGACTCTCTAGGCTGCTTGTTTTCAAAGTACCGTATTTCTTTCACCATTACATTTCGTTTTTGGCACTGTTGTTTAAAAACAGTGATTTCCCAATACTTCTGACCTAGAAATTCAGCTAAATGTATGTATTTCCCTGGAAAGCTTTCAGAATATGTGACAGTGTGTCATGCTGCAGGGCTCACACTGAACAAAGTCATAAAATGCTCCTCACTGTTCAACAATATAAGTGTCCAAGAGTGAGCTTGATGCTTGACTGTTTAGCATTGATTTTGGCTTCAGTTATGGAACATTTAGATTTAGTTCACTGACCTCTTCAATATGAGCCTGTTGTGAGATTTAAAAAAAAAAAAAGGAGCCAGCATGATATATTGGCTAAGGTTTAGTCTAGGATTCAAGAAACCCAAGTTCAAACCCCATTCAGCTTTGGAATACATTATATCATGGTGTGGAGATAAAACAAAAGAATTTCATGTCCACTTCCTTGAGTTCTCAGTGAACAGCATAAAGATTAGCGGTGAAATCCAGCTGGATCTATCCGGCTCGTGCGAACTGGTAGGGCCAGCGGCAGGAGGCTCCGTGCACCCGCCCGGACGTCATCACGTCCTGTGTTTGACCCTCTGCACATGCGCAGAAGTGGTGTGCACGCTCACATTTCTAATCCGGTAGCGAAGGTAAGTGCATTTTACCCCTGATAAACATGTAGTGTTCGTTTCCAACAAAACATTTGGCAGCATGCAGGTGTGTGACATAACCCCGGTCTGAAATTCTTTAAAACAACCACAACATCTTTTTCCACGATAATGGGAGGACTAGGGAAGGACATGGCTATCTTCAGGTATCAGAAGATATATTGTGCTTCTATGAGCATCCAAAACATTTGTGGAATTAAATTTGGAGCCCCGTGCAATTCTAATGAGTGCAGCAAATAAGTAGATGCTTTATAAAATAAAATTATAATTAAAAAAATAAAATAATAAAATAAAACTAAATTAAATTAAATTAAAATAAAATAAAATAAATAATAATAAAGCATGGGTCCTTTATGTGGTCAGTAGTATTAAGTATCTGGGGGTGCAGATAACTAACAATCTGACTTGGCCTCTTCATACGTTTCCTTAGTGAAGCGTGCAAACCAGCATCTGCATTCCCTGCTTCGGATGAGGAGAGCACATCTTTCTCCTTCTATCCTGGCCACTTTTTACAGAGGCACAATTGAGCGCATTTTAACAAACCGCATCACTATTTGGTTTGATGGCAGCAGTGCTTCAGATAGAAAGCCCACACAGAGAGTGGTGAGGACAGCCGAGAAGAGTATAGGAAGTTCGCTTACTATTATTCAGGATACTGCTTATAAGCGCTATGTGCTTAGAGCTCGAGGCATTGTTAAGAGACCCCCACACACCCACTTCAAGATCTCTGTTTCTGTTGTTCTCCTCTGGGAGGAGGTTTCAAAGTATCTGTAGCAGGACTACTAGATTGTGTAACAGTTTTGTTCCTTATGCCGCCTGTCTTGTAAACTCTTGGGATTTTTTGCCATGTTTATGTATACATTCGAAATAGGCTGTGCTGTTTCTCTGTGTCATATATGTGTGCGTGTGTGTGTGTATACATAATGGTTATCTTTTGAGAGCTGAATGCAACGAAATTTCATTTTAATGGGTGCTCACCCTGTCATGCGCTGCTCAGATCTCTAACCGGGTTGTCAGCTTTGCAGCTGACAGGCTCAGTGTCTTTAACTACTGAGCCATTGAGCCCCCATAAATAAATAATAAGAGAGTATCGTTATTAGTCCTGAATCGCAGGGCTGCACCTACTATAAACTAAATTTAGAGGGAGTAGTCATTGAAGTGTTAGGGTCCAAATCCTGTCTCAGGCAGGTTTTTATTTTTTATCATATTTATTTCGTCAAGTACGTATAAGATAACAGATATAAGTATAAACATGATTATGAATACATGAAAAGAGTAAGTAAAAAGGAATATTAGGACAGGGACGGTAGGCACACTGGTGCACTTATGCACGCCCCTTACACACTTCTTAGGAATGGGGTGAGGTCAACAGTAGACAATCTAAGGTTAAAGTTGTGGGGGTTCGGGGAAGAAACCACAGAGTCAGGTAGTGCATTCCAGGCATTGACCGCTCTGTTGACTCTGACTCTGAAAGTTGTATTTTCTGCAATCGAGTTTGGAGCGGTTTATCTTAAGTTTGTATCTATTGTTTCCTTGTGTATTGTTGTTGTTGAAGCTGAGGTAGTCATTGACAGGTAGGACATTGCAGCAGATAATTTTATGTATTACGCTTAGGTCATACCGAAGGCGGCATAGTTCTAAGTGGTCTAAGCCCAAAATTTCAAGCCTGGTGGCATAAGGTATTCTGGCTGAATAAGGTTGCTGGCTGATCATTCTCCTCAAGTTCCCATTCCATCCCTCCGTTACCGTTAAAAGAGATCATTGGAGGTTGGCTTGGATAAAGGTTGGGCTATAAATCCCATGAATATCCAATTATTACCCGTAATACAATTTTATGCCTCTTTTTACATTCAAGTGACCTTGCTAAATTTCATTGGCCATTAACAGTCTTTTTTTCCCTTTGCAATTAAATTGGGGATTCATTTGGTCTCATGGCAGAAGTAAAAGTTGCGATATTTTAAGCAATATAGGGTGCGCGTGGGTTTTTAAATCATTTCCGTTTGCACCTCTAGCGGTTTACCAGTTTGTAGCATTTCCAACTCCATCATAACCTCGAGCAGTCAGATAGCATTTGGAAGGTGTGGTGCTGAATTTTAATCACTGTTTTGGTTAACTGGAATTGGCTGGTTTTGCTAAACAGTCTTAAAGAGTTGATTTGCTCAGTGGGAGACTGTATATCAGAGAGATATTTAAGGGAAAACTTGAAACTATTTTCCCTGTTTACTGCAACGTGTTTTCTTCTTTCCTCTCCCCCCTGCTTTTAGCAACTCTCTTCATGAATGGATTCAACCAATAATGAAATCTATTCTCATTATATTCAACTCACATCCCACCGTCTGCTGTTTTGTATTTAAAAAAAAAAAAGGCCACTGGGATACGATGAAAAATTTAGCTGGTTTAACTAGGATTAACCTGACTAAGCCACCTTTCTTTCATTTGATTTATGGTTGAGATCTCTCCTGTCTGGTGATGATCAATGCATCTCTATAAAGTGGATATTTAATTCATTAACATGGTTTGACAAATAATTAAAGCCCAAAAAGCTGAAATACTGTTGAGAAGCTGTGAATGTTGGAGTCTCAAAAGATACATCTAAAGCAGTGGTGGTATTTAGCTGGTTCTATCCGGTTCAGGCAAACCAGTAACAGCAATGGCGGGAGGCTCCGCCCACCCACCCATACGTAATCATGACCCATTTTTGATGTTCTGCGCATGTGCGAAAGATCCTATGCATGAGCGGAGGTGGCGTGTACACGCACACTTACATATGTGAACTGTTAGCAAAGGTAAGTGAATACCAACCCCTGGTCTAAAGTATGGCCAGTCTCGTGCCTTGAAAAATGAGATGCCCTCTGAAAATCTATTTATTAAATTTATATGCTGCTCATCTCACTGTTGAGTGGCTCTGAAAGCTTATTGATACGTATTTGCAAGGATCCAAGGGTCCAGAATTCTGTGTTTATTATATTAAATTTAGAGGCCGCCCTGTCACTGTGGAAGCAACATTTCCTGACTCTTGGAGACGAGCTTTCCTACCGTAGAAGACTCTGGAAATCAATGCAGAACACAGAAGTATTCTCCAGTACAGAATTTCCTCCCAGGAAAGGATAACGGCCCCAACTTGGAAATCTTTAAAATAGTATTCACTGAGGATAAAACCACCAATAGATACTAGTTATGAAGAGCATTATCTCCAATATTTGAAACAGCGAGGCAGCTGGAACACCAGCTGGGGAACACTAACAGGAAGATGTTAATGTTTTGCTCAGGGAACAGAATGTGAAAGTCTTCGCCAAAGGGGAAAAAAATGCTTCATTAGCAAAACTGAATAAAAGTGTAGAGAGAGAGAGGGGAAAAAAAATGTGAATGTCGATGGAAGCTTTGGAGAAAAATGTACTATTTTAAGAAAATCTACTGGCAACAGCTTACCTTATTTGGAAAACTGTCATCCATGTATTATCTATGAGGTAAAATGGGTATGAAAATACAAGCAAAGTTTTGTTTTTTTGGAGTATTTTGTTTTTTTTATAGAACGAACTGGGTTCATTAAGGAGAAAATGCTGGAAAATGGGAAATGGAGTCAGATTGAGCTTGGTAGAGCTGTTCATCTCCTATGCACAGAGAGTTTAATTTCCATCAGCGCTTGACGGTATCTATGGATCTGGTTTGATTCCTGCAATTTCTTGCTACAGCAGGAACGGACCTCTCTTCTTTACCTCTCTACTTTATCCTTCCCCTCCCCCCCACCCCCCCCCCCCCCCCCCAATTTCCTTTGGAATGAAAATATTAGCAGATAGCCTGACTATCTCAGACAAAAGCCGAGTAAGGTCAGGTTTTATAAGAAAGAAGATAAAAGGAATCCCATGGCAAAAGGCCTTAACAATAAATAATATTCGAGCAAAACTGACATCCAAAAAAAGGGACATAACTGAAATATATGGCTCAACGAAAGTCTGGATTTACCACGTTAAGAGCCAGAAAGCATTGGTGGCAGGGGTGGGCTTCAAAGATTTTAGCAAGGGGTTCTCTGCCCGGTTACTGGGTGGGCGTAGCCTACTCAACCTCCTGCACCATGGTGGTGGTGGGGGGAGGGATTTGTCCTCCCCAGGTTCTGGAGGCGAACACCTGAAGGATGCTCTAATTCTGAAAAGAAGATGACCAGCATCAAGGTGGATGGACTTACTTACAGTAGTAATGGTTCACCATTGGAAGACCTGAAGGGCCAAGTTAGGATTGTCATAGTGAACATCTGTCTTATGTGGCTGCTAAGAGTTGATAACAACCTGACGGCATATAATCAATGGATCATTCAAACCATTATTTGCTATTGATCATACACTGACACGAATATATTGGTTCAAGGCTCATTAGTTAAATTAAACAAAATATATTCTAACAGTCTGGGAGCCACAGTTAGACTGCGGTATTGCAGGCATACTCTGCCCGCTATCAGGAGTTCGATTCTGACCGGTTCAAGGTTAATGTCAGGGTCTTCCGAAATTGTCTTCCAAAACTGACAGTTAACTCAGCTTTCCGTCCTTCCAAGCCTGGTAAAACGAGGACCCAGATTGTTGGGGGCAGTATGCTGACTCTGTAAACTTCTTAGAGAATACTGTAAAGCATTATGAAGGGGTATATAAGTCTCAATGCTATTTCCATATTGGAATCTTGATATCGCACCCAGAGATAGTTATAAAACTTCTAGTGCAGTGGTTCCAAAATTCCCAGTCCCATTATTTGCTTTTGAGATAGTCCTGATGTTATTGGAATCTATCATCCATTAGTCTTCTACAAGTGAACAGCTGAATTTTTTCTCCCACCCTGCCTTAAGGCGTGTGAAGTCATTGATCCAGGGTACAGAGAGCTGTTAAAAGAAACAAGTTCTAAAGATCAACATCAGCTTTTTTTAAAAAAAAAATGATTTATATGCCGCCCTTCTCCGGAGACTCAGGGCGGCTTACAATGCGCTAAGCAATAGCCTTCATACTTTTGTATATTTATACAAAGTCAGTTTATTGCCCCCACAAACTGGGTCCTCAATTTACCTACCTTAGAAAGGATGGAAGGCTGAGTCAACCTTGAGCCTGGTGAGATTCGAACCTGCAATAATTGCAGGCAGCTGGTGTTAATAACAGGGTGCTTTAGACCACTGTACTACCAAGGCTCCTCAGAATATAGTAGTTTAAGCAACGGATTCAGGACACAAACCGAGGGCCACCTTTGTGTAAAAGGGTGGGGGTGGGGGGCTGGAAGGCATACTATCCACTCATTTTACATGATTAAGAAAGAGACCACGCTATTTATTTATTTATTTTATTTATTAGTTAGACTTCTATACCGCTTCAAAGTGCTTTACAGCCCTCTCTAAGTGGTTTACAAAGTTAGCGTATAGCATATTGCATATTAACATATTGCATTAGCATATAGCCCCCAAAAATCTGGGTCCTCATTTGACCCACCTCGGAAGGATGGAAGGCTGAGTCAACCTTGAGCCTGGCAAGATTTGATCTGCTGATCTGCTGAACTAGCAGTCAGCTGAAGTAGCTGCAGTACTGCACTCTAACCACTGTGCCACCTCGTTTTGCTGCAGGCTGAACACAGAACCAGATGAGGACAGCTAAACACGGAGGAGGTAGGGGTGTGTGGCTGTGTGTGTGTGTGTGTGTGTGTGTGTGTGTCTTTTACCTAGCCAGATAGTTAGACAGGAACAGCTGTCAAATTAGCAGAGCCGAGAGGCACAGTTAATTGGAGAAAGAATAAAGTGCACCCACTGAAATTATTTGAGATAATATAGAATGGGTGTCTTGCCATCTGCAGGGACGAAGAAGGAGAAGAAAAGATGGCCGGGAAGCAATCACTTAGAAGAGATACTAAAATAAAGCAGTAACGATGCGACCATACTTGATTAGTTCACTCCACGGGGACGAGCCATGCTTGAGTAGATTTTATGAAATGGATTAGAACTGTGTATGGGCTGGATCAGAATAGAAGGTGGGTGTATCTGAAACAAAAGTCCTGGTGGCACAGTGGACTAATTTACTGTTATTAAGATCAGCTGCTTGCAATTACTGCAACTTCAAATCCCACCAGGCTCAAGGTTGACTCAGCCTTCCATCCTTTCTAAGGTAGGTAAAATGAGGACCCAGATTGTGGGGGCAATAAGCTGACTTTGTATAAGATATACAAAAGTATGAAGGCTATTGCTTAACGCACTGTAAGCCACCCTGAGTCTCTGGAGAAGGGCGGCATATAAATCAATTTTTAAAAAAAAAAAAAAAAACCAGACTGCTTATAACCAGTCCTTAAACTGATCAGCTCCAGTAGTTGTAGCCAAGATTACTACTGAGTTTAAGTGGATTTACACTACTGAGTTTAAGTGGATTTACAAAAAAAAAAAAAAAATTGTAGCAGTAACTCAAGAGTACTGAAACTAATCCCCAACTCCGAATCTGTATCTTATTGGATCTTCCTTTCCCCCTGTAACATGGAAAGATTATTTAATTAATTCTGGCATCTCTAGAATTAGGTCAGTTTGAAGAAAAAGATATTTTTTTTTAAAAAAAAGACATGACCCATTTCAGGCAGTAGAAGGTGGAGGAAACCATGTACAGAATTGCATTCAAAGAAAAACAAACATTTATGAGTGTAGGTTTCTTTCTGTTTCGCGTTTTCCCTAAACCGAATTCTGTTTGCTTTATGTAGGTATCACTTTCAATTGTTTTAAGGTTCAGAAATGAGTTGTACACATATAAATGCCCATTTCTAATAGCACCCGCACTTTATAGCAATTTCTTCTCAATATTCTAATACAGTGGTACCTTGAACACTCGTGAAATTTGGTACTCAACACATTTTGATGTGAAAATGTTGTCCCAGTACTCGGCATTTGTTTAGTACTCAACGCTCTACTATAGGAAGAGAGAGATGGATGTGGGAATGGACAGGAAGTCGGCCATGCTGGGAAGGTCACTGCAAAAGGAAGAGGGTGACCACAGATGGCGGACAGGAAGTCGGCCCTGCTGGGAAGGTTGCTGACTTACGAAAAGAGACAGACAGAAAGTTCTTCCCATTAGAAACAAAGGATCACATGCAGAGGTGGGATTCACTTATATTCCCTACCAGTTCGCAAATGTGAGCACGCTCTTTGCTTGCGCGTTACATCTGGGTGGGTGGGCAGAGCCTCCCACAGTCGCCACTACCGGTTCACACGAACCAGACAGAACCAGCTGAATCCCACTTCTGGTCACGTGATAAGACACCTGGTTTGTTTGGGACTCGTCCTTTTTAATACTCGTCACACCTCCCAGAACCAATGGCTGTTCTGTCCCCGTCTCACACATACACCCAAACAGCCGGGGGTTAAATAACTTTTCAAACACCCAATGTCAGTTATCAGAAACTTGGCAGCAACTCCGTAGCTGCCTGCCAAGAGCTTTACTCCAAGAAGGAGGGGTTGTTCCCCCACAGATAACACAAACAAAATACACACAGTTTAAACAGTCCAGTTCGTAAATTAAATCCACAGCAGATTAGGCGTTGTTTTCCAGAGGTGCAAGAAGTTTCATCTTTGTCCATCACAGAGTCTGACTGGCCACCACATTCCCTTATATAGCCTGTGGGTTGTGGTCCAGTGACTCAGCTTAATCTCTGGCATGCCTCCTCTTCTGCTGCGTACGTTTGTCTCGCCGATGCTGGCGTTGATCCAGCCACAACTTATCTCCGTCGTCGCTATCCGACTGATCGGAGACACCTGGCTCCTGGCCAATCTCTTCTTCTTTGGCAGACACCTGAGGCATTGCCAGGGAGGAGGGTCCTGGAGAGGGAGGCCTGGCCGATTCCTCTCCTTCATGTTCGGAGCCTTCTTCCTCTAATAAGAGGGGCTTGGGGGTCGGAGCCACAACACTGGCCAAGTACCAAAGGTACAACTGCATAATGCATTTTAGTTTAACCCATGACTATATTTTGGTCATGGGTTAATTCAGCTTTATTTTTTGTTCCCCAGTTTTGAATGGACAATTGCATCATGACATTTAGAGAGCATGTATCACAAAAGAATGATGGGTTTTTCATTCCTATAATGGTCTGCACGCACGGACTAAAACAAAGAAGCATTCTGTGTATTTGAAAACAATTTATTCTATTCTTTGGTGAAGAATGTACAGTATAACCTATTACCATAGCTGTCAAGGATTTATAACTTGCTTATTTATATTTCGGGGTTCTATTCTTAGCTAATGCTCTCCTGCTAATTAGCTGGAATTAGGCTCATTTCTCATGGCTTTTATAATAGCATGTCAAATAAAGCATGATAACAAAAGCAAGCAGCGTCTTGCCATCCTGATGCTGCTCAGAAATCACGGCAGAGGTTTTCATTGGCTTCTGAAGATGAATGCCGAGTGATGCGTATCCTTCATAGGTTACAACTAAAGCATCTGGTATTGGACTACAAGTGGCTTAAGAAGCAGTAAGAACATCTTCTGGGTTTATGAGATGGTGTCTTGCAGAGCTGTGCTAGAGGAGAAAAGGGGTTTTACAAACAAACACAGGGCCTCGGAATGTGAAATGAAGACTCGGTTTAATCTGCGTGTAATCTCTGTGTTTGAATACAAGAGGATGGACGTGCCTTGTTTTTCTTGTTCAAGATTCATCTGTAGCAGCTGCGTGTCAAGTTATTTAATACTTGGGTAAGCATCAAAAGGCAGTGAGTTATGAACTTCTCCAAAACTGTGCCTTTGACTTCCCCCCCAAAGTTGTAAAGAACTGGGAGAAGGAGATTTAATTTCAGGTTTTTTAAAAAAACACAAAAACATTTGGATCCCAGAGTTAAGCAGCCATCATATTTGCGGTAGTGAGTAGAAAAGTCACAAACCTTTTTTTTAAAAACTTTCTTTCATTTGAACTTATTTTTGGTTAACTTCTTCGTGGACTTGCTTCCCTCATCAGAAGTTAGTTGGATGGAGACCAGAGGAAGAGATTCCTATCCAAATGGTGCTCAGGTTATGAAATTTACATTCGGGAAATACTTTCCTGTTTTTCTCTCCTATTGGCAAGTGAAAACGGATTTTTTAATGGATTGATCATTTAATGGGGAAACAATTTTGCAGATATGCAGATTAATGTGTACTTTTGATCTTCAGTTTCTAAGCCAAACATGGGGAGTGCCATTATCTAATGTCTGGATGCTGCTTTCTGCCTATTATTCAAATTTATGGATTTATTTAGCCAATTTTTTTTGATGGTTGCTAATTCACCAACTACTCTAACAGCTTTTTTTTTTCCTAGAGAGTCCAAATGTGAAATGTGCACGAACATTTTGAATCTAGTTGTGCTTGGAAAAACTCTTGTTTTCAACAAGTTGTACGCATAAGTCAAATCACAGGAGATCTTGGTTTTTAGAAGTCTGTCGAAGTTTCCAGTTAAGGGAACAAATACAGAAACAATAAAGTGAACCGTGGCTGGGGTAAAGTGGGGATTGGACATTGTCAGGGTTCCAACAGATGCCCTAATTAAATCATGAGTCTCGAGCCAAGCTTCAAAAGAAATCCAGTTATTTATTAGGAGCTCTGACCCTATGTAATTTATGCTCCAATTATGATCCTGTTTTCCCCTTTCCCCCAGGGTGTGTCATCAATCACATTCGCCAACAGACCAATTTTGTGGCCTGTAGAGATCACTCCCCCCAGCTGCTGTATGTAACCCTGGGATACAGCCTTGAGAGAGATAAGCATGGAATGTGCATCTGTCTTTGACTGCTGTGCCATTTCGCTAGTTTCCCATTCCCGCTGGCCTATGGCAACTCGAGAGCAAGCCAGGGATGCTTTGCGAGTTGACAACTAGTACTTCAAAACAATTACTGAATAGGTTGAAAGTCTTCACAAGGTTCCCCGTAAATGATGATGCTAAGGAACTAAAAAACATGGGGCATTACATGACAAGAGCTGTGGTGGTGCAGTGGCTAGAATGCAGTATTGCAGGCTAACTCTGCCCTCAGCCTGGAGTTCAATTCAAATGGGGTTCGAGGTTGACTCAGCCTTCCATCCTTCCAAGGTCAGTAAAATGAAGACCCAGATTGTTGGAGGCAATATGCTGACATTGTAAACCACTCAGAGAGTGGTGCAAAGCACTATGGAATGATAAATAAGTCTTGATGCTATTGCTATTACAACATGAAGAAACCACTTGCTATCACTGAAATAAATATTTGCTTAATATTGAAAATTGTAGCCAAACGTTCAAATCTGGGCATGCAGTACTGAGGTGCTGGCCACCCCATTCGATTATCTAGAGAGAGCTTATTGAGGCCAAGATTGTCAGGTGGGAGCAACCAGATCCACACAGGAAGAGTTCAATTAGCTTCTTTATTGCTCAAATCTATCACACAGGAATCTCCTCAGACTGGCGGTTTGTACCTGGGTAAGTCTAGATGAGGTTCAAAGGCATTCATACAGATGTCAGACTGTGCCTTCTTGTGCCCACATAGGGATTCCAGACTAATTCCCCATTTGACTCCTCCCTCTGGCTTGGTTAGTCTCTCTTCAACAAAAAGTCTTTGCATTTTTGCCCAGGACAAAGCTCATCTTCACATTCTGAAACCATCATTCTTGACTTTGTGGTGAGCAGGATATTAGTTCCAGATAGACTTTGGGGCTAATTTATCTTCTTCTTTTGGTCTTAAGGAAGTTCCAGAGCTTAAACGTCCCTACAATTGATACTACCCAAAACAGAGCACTCCTTCTCTTTCTTGGTATATTCACATGTTCTTTCCCCCCCCCACTTCCTAAAGTTCTGCAAGTTTTCAACAAAGGAGAAGAAAACTCTAATACCGTACCTAGAAAAAGTTACGTTCATCAAGGTCATCTTCGCCTCCCAATTCAAAACTTCCTTCCATAGGTGTAATCTTGCGAATTTTCACCATCATCTGATGGCTGTGTCAGCTTGCTTTCTATTTTTTTTAAGAACAGCAGACCGAAGCTTGCTCTTTTAGCACTTCCAGGTGCTGTTGAAGGTGTGTCTTAACACATAGCTAATTTATCAGAAGGGGAAACTGATTTTCTCCCTCTCTCCTAGCATGCTATTTCCTTCCATAGGTGCAATTATATTTCATCACTATATCACCAGGAGCTGAATTAGGATTTTTCTCTCTCCCCCCCTCTCCCCTCTTCTCTGCTCCGAGGCTTCAATATTTGAGTGAATTTGGATGGATTCAAATAAGCAAAGTACCTAACTAACCCAACTAATTGAAACAAATTGAAATCAAATACAACCCAATAAAAGCAGGGCAGATTAATGAATTGATTGTGTGCCATCATGTTGGTGATTCCATAAATGGTCTTCAGAACTTCCAACAGCGCGCCTATTGTTGCTTTAACGATCTTGATGCTCCAATGAAGCTGGGTCCATCCACCTTGCTGCTGGTCATCCTCTTCTTCTCTTTCCTTCCACCTTTCCCAGCATTAGAGCTTTTTCCAGAGAGCTGCCTCTTCACATCATGTGCCCAAAGTACAAATGATCAGATCTGAGACTGGTCATTTGTACGTCAGGAGAGAATTTTGGATTGATTTTCAGTGATCCTTTTTTAAATTCATTTTTTCCTGGTATTAGAACTCTATGTATCTTATCCTGAAGGTAGGACAAGAAGCAATGGATAGAAACTTAATCAAGGAGAGAAGCAACCTAGAACTATTGAGTGAGAACAATTAATCAGTGGAACAACTTGCCTCCAGAAGTTGTGAGTGGTTCAACACTGGAGGTTTTAAATAAGAGATTAGACAATCCTTTGTCTGAAATGGTATAGGATTTTTTTTGCCTGAGCAGGGGGTGCAGAGTAGAATAATAATAACTCTGTTATTTTGTTATTCTATCGTGAAGCTGGGGGCTATGAGATTGGGACTACAGCCAAGAAATGAAAAGATGCTTGCTCCTGGGGAGGAAAGCCATGGCAAACCTAGACAGCATACTAAAAAGCAGAGAGATCACCCTGCCAACAAAAGCGCGTATGGTCAAGGCCATGGTTTTCCCAGCTGCAATGTATGGCTGTGAAAGTTGGACCATAAGAAACGTTGAGCGCCAAAGAATTGAGGCCTTTGAACTATGGTGCTGGAGAAGACTCCTTCAAGTCGCTTGGACTGCAAGGTGATCAAACCGGTCAGTCCTAGAGGAGATCAACCCTGACTGCTCTTTAGAAGGCCAGATCCTGAAGATGAAACTCAAATACTTTGGCCACCAAATGAGAAGGAAGGACTCACTGGAGAAGAGCCTAATGCTGGTAATGATGGAGGGCAAAAGAAGAAGGGGACGGCAGAGAATGAGGTGGCTGGATGGAGTTACTGAAGCAGTCGGCATGAGATTAAATGGACTCCAGGGGATGGTAGAGGACAGGAAGGACTGGAGGAATGTTGTCCCTGGGGTCGTGATGGGTTGGACACGACTTCACAACTAACAACAACAATCTCATAGCAATGGATTTTGCAGTCAGAACTGTTAGTGATATTAGTGAGGTGGTGATATTGCCACAGCATGTCAAAATACATGTTTCCATGTCTTTATCGAAGGAGAATAGTTAAGATGAAATCTCATTCATTCATTCATTCAATGTCTATAGCCAACAATCTTGATCCAATAGACTTTTTTATTTCAAAATGTTTTTTATTTTGAACACATTAAAACAAGACACGAACACACAACATTTATATACATATCACTTATTCCTTCAGCTATTTCAAGGTGATCCTTTCTTGCTATTTACACATATTTTAAAATTTGTCTTATTCAACAATTATTTTCCATCTTTCTTTATTCTGTCTACATTGCACCTTGATCTTCAACATTTCCCCCCCCCCTTCTTTATTCCTCTTTCTCCTTTTTCCTATTCTCCAACCATTCATACCATCTACACCACACTTTGGGATATTCTGAATCCTTTCTCCTTGCGTCCTTTTGTTAATTTGTTCATCTCTGCGCATTCTAAAATTTTTCTAATTAAATCTTCTTCTGATGGTAGTTTTCCTTCTTCCAATTTTGCGCATAGACTATGTTTTAAACAGAGTTTGGTGGAGTTTTCCTTTCTTAATGATATACAGTACCTACAAGAGATCTTACTTTACATGGGTTTTTTTATGTAAAATGCCTATATTCTCATTTCAAATGGTTTCAAATGAACTGCTGCAGGAAAAATAATTGTAAAAGGAGATGGCCATTTGATCCTCCAAAATTCCGTGCCTAGAGCAAGACTATTAAAACCACCCCACTTACTCCTTCCTTATCATAAAAGCAGCACCCTACTCAAAATCTAAGAATCCCACAAGGTTGAACATCAACCCACATGTTATTCAGCTTCATATTTATGCCTCTGTCTTTCTCCTCTCTCTTCTCCCTCAATTTTCACAACTCTTTAGAATTGGTTGTTGAAACTTTGACATTCTACCCCAGGAAGTCATGCTGAAGGCTAGATTTCCTCTACCAAATGATTTTTTTAAAAAAAAAGAGTGAAAAAGAAACATAATTTATTAGGCAAAGTTACTTCTGAAAGGAGGCATGGAATGACTTTCTGTTTGGATGAATGGAGAGCCATTCAGCATGCATGTAAAACATAACCGACAAGGGTGGGGATTATTTCAACAGGTGGACAATAAATAACTAATCAGTATTTGCATGAGAAAGAAAAATGATGCCTCTGCTATTTAAGATAAAGCTCCTTAATATTCTCACAGAAGCAAAACAGGTGTCAAATTACTTCTGGTTTAACATTCCATGCTGTGCTATTAACTGAGTCCATACTTCATTTAGACTTATGAATATTCATAATTTAGAAAAGGGAGAAAATTTGCTTAACAATTTTATTTTTCATTACTGATTGCCTCTTTGAGCCTCTTTTTCTTACATTACATATGTTATTCCAGCGAGCTTTGTTTGGGGTTGTTGTTTTTTTTTTAAAAAATGGACTTCTTACCTTGTGAGATCCTGTGAGATGGTACAATCATAGCTGATGTGAATGGATGCTAGTTTGAGGTGAAGCCATATCTCAACCATATGGAGAAGAAGAAAAAGTTCTGCAATGGATCCTGCCAGCAAAGCAGAGGTGGGTTTCAGCAGGTTCTGACCAGTTCTGGAGAACCGGTAGCAGAAATTTTGACTGGTTCGGAGAACCGGTAATAAAAATTCCAACTGGCCCCGCCCCCATCTATTCTCTGGCTTCCAAGACTCAGCTGATTGGGAGGAAATGGGGATTTTGCAGTAACCTTCAACTGGACTGGGGTGGGAATGGAGATTTTACAGTATCCTTCCCCTGCCACTCCCCACTCCCTGGTGGCTCAGCAGACTAAAAAGCATTGTGATTAACACCAGCTGCCTGCAATTACTGCAAGTTCAAATCCCACCAGGCTCAGGGTTGACTCAGCCTTCCATCCTTTCTAAGGTAGGTAAAATGAGGACCAAGTTTGTGCGGGGCAATAAGCTGACTTTGTATAAATATACAAAAGTATGAAGGCTATTGCTTAATGCACTGTAAGCTGCCCTGAGTCTCCGGAGAAGGGCGGCATATAAATCAAATTAAAAAAAAAAAACCTCCCACCAAGCCACACCCACCAAGCCATGCCATGCCCACCAAGCCACACCCACAGGACCGGTAGTAACATTTTTTGAAACCCACCACTGGTGGCCATGGTGGGCGTGGTCTAGTCGGCCTCCTGTAGCATGGTGGGGGGAGTGTTTTTGCCCTCCCCGGGCTCTGGAGGCTTTTCTCAAGCCTCCGGGAGGATGAAACCCCCCCCCAGGCTCCGGAGGCTTTCTGGAGGCTGGAAACAGACCCCTTTCCAGCCTTCCCAAACTTCCGGTAGGCCTGTTTTTTGCCCTACCCAAGCCTCTGCGCACGCCCTGCACTTACCTACATCCAAAATGGGCTGCGTGAGGACTCCTGGGAAGGGAGGGGAGGGTGGGCAGGGCCAGCCAGGCGTGGGATTTGGGGTTCCCTGAACTGCACAGAATCTTAGCTAGAGGTTCTGCCGAACCCCTGCAAACCCCCAGCAGCCCAGCCCTGGTGTCAGTCCTTATACAATATACAATAGTACAATAGTACAATAGTACAATAGTACAATAGTACAATA
>WNWU01000381.1:307548-320682 GCA_012654045.1 Ptyas mucosa | reverse complement strand
GTACAATAGTACAATAGTACAATAGTACAATAGTACAATAGTACAATGCAATGCAATGCAATAGCAAAATATACAATAGTACAATATGTGGTGAAGCACAGAGCTCAAAGTCTTCTTGAGACTGTTTTTTTTCTCCAGGGAAAGGCAAAGTATAATTGCATAAAGAAGCCTGTGAACATTCAAGTTTTGTTAATGATGCAGTTGCTCCAGTGATATCTTATGAACAAGTCTTTGGCAATTCAGACAGCAGGTTGACTCCAGGATAAGTAGCAGGAGGCCTGAGAACAACTGCAGCTAACCAAGTGTCCCATTAGTAGCTACCATTACTCAGCAAAACAATGATAACAAGCTGTTGTTCAGCTTCCTAGTGAAGAGCTCGTCATATTTATTTATTTATCAGGTAGATGTTCCACCTGTCATCCAAGATGTTCAGGGAGAGGTATATTCCAAGGAACAATTTAAAAAAGCTCATGCAATGCACCCTAAATAAATACCCATGAGCCTCACTGCTACACAAATAGACACAAGGACAGTTTTTTCCCAAACGCCATCACTCTGCTAAACAAATAATTCCCCCAACACTGTCAAACTATTTACTAAGTCTGCATTACTATTAATCTTCTCATTGTTCCCATCACCCATCTCCTTCCATTTATGACTATAACTTTGTTGCTTGTATCCTTACGATTTATATTGAAATTGTTTCCTGATTGCTTACTTGTACCCTATGACTATCATTAAGTGTTGTACCTTATGATTCTTGATGATCGTATCGTTTCCTTTATGTACACTGAGAGCGTATGCACCAAGACACAATTCCTTGTGTGTCCAATCACACTTGGCCAATAAAAAATTCTATTCTATTCTATTCTGTATGATTTTTTATTGTATCTCCCACTTTTAGAGTTAGAAGTTAGTAATATTACATGAGTGTATGGGAAGTCCTGCAGTTCTGTCCTGATTTGACCATAAAATCCTTTTTTCCCCCTCCTCTGGAAAAATAGATATGTTCAAGCCATTTCTACCTCAAAGCACCCCCACTTTAGATATAGAATACTTTCCTCTGAGTCAAAAACAGGCTGACCTGAATAGAAGTGCTTCAACCTCAAAAGATCTCTTTCAAATTCAAGACAGATGTTTTGAGAGGTTTTTGAACAATTCAGTGTGAACATTTTAAGAATTCCAGTGGAGAAACGCGACCGCAATTTAGAGTTGCTGCAGAGTTGCTGTCCATGGTCCTGAATTCTATATCTTTGGCTCCGTTCAAGTCAACACTAACTTGAAGGCACCAACCCCCTTCCACCCAACCCCAAAAATCTTACTGAATGAAAGGCAGCCTTCAATTTTGTCTTGGCTCAGAACTTACTGACCCCCCTCATTTGGATTTCTGAGGGGGGGGGTGGGCTCAGAGAAAACAGCTCCACTAAAAATGGTGAAATGAAGAGCCGACATGCAGAGCTCTTTCATAATTCCTCTCCAGATACAGAGAAGGACTTGAGATCACTCACAAGTACTCCAGGCACTTAATCCTCACAAGGAGACTGCAAGATAGTGGCCTTCGGTGGGTTTAGAGCTCTAGGAGATGAGGGAACCGCCATCTTGTTCAAACTGAAAAGGGCATTGGGATTTGCATACTTCCTTTTTCAATTCCTTTTGGGAATTGCTCATAGTTTAAAGGTAAAGGTAAAGGTTCCCCCTGCGCATATGTGCTAGTTATTCCCGGCTCTAGGGGGTGGTGCTCATCTCCGTTTCAAAGCCGAAGAGCCACAGCTGTCTGAAGACGTCTCCGTGGTCATGTGGCCGGCATGACTAACTGCCAAAGGCGCACGGAACGCTGTTACCTTCCCACCAAAAGTGGTCCCTATTTTTCTACTTGCATTTTTTACATGCTTTCGAACTGCTAGGTTGGCAGAAGCTGGGACAAGTCACGGGAGCTCACCCCACTATGCGGCACTAGGGATAGTTTAGATATTAGGTATTATACAAAAATGTGAAAACACCAAGTGACTTTCCTTTAATCCTTAGCAAACGTAGTTTGGAAAAACAAGTTTAAGAACTCACAAATATTTTTGGAACAAACAACAAAAGGGTTTATTTATTTATTTGGAAATTTAAACATAAACTAAGGTCAAGGTGGATTTGAAATAAGATTTTTGAATTAATTATAAGAAATCTTCCCAGTAGAAAATACTTTTGTTTTGATTTTTTTTAAAAAAAAAAAGAAAGAAAGAAAAGCAGCTTTGGGTTCTACACTCCCTATCACCAACACACTATGGCTGTTCTTGTTTTTATAAAGCTTTACAAGAAGTCATAACAGCCAGCACACACAATTGTCTTTTGTTACTGTGCACACCATCATAATGTATTATCTTAACCCGCAGGAGATATTGGCTAGCATTAACCATGACATCCTAAATCTATTGCAAAATACTTCGGCATCACAAGGCATCCGGTAGGACTAAAAACATTGAAAGCAAAATGATTTAAGCACTTCATGGAACAGAAATTCTTTTTTCCCCCTTGCTAAGTCATAAGAAAATACAACACGAGTTCTGAACATTTAAAAAAAAAATCCTTACCTATTACTAAACTTCCTAGTGGGAAGAACCGAGGTGGCATAGCGGTTAGAGTGCAGTACTGCAGCTACTTCAGCTGACTGCTAGTTCAGTAGATCAGCAGATCAAATCTCACCGGCTCAAGGTTGACTCAGCCTTCCATCCTTCCGAGGTGGGTAAAATGAGGACCCAGATTTTTTTTTTTAATTTGATTTATATGCCCCCCTTCTCCGGAGACTCATGGCGGCTTACAATACGTTAAGCAATAGCCTTCATACTTTTGTATATTTATACAAAGGCAGCTTATTGCCCCCATAATCTGGGTCCTCATTTTACCTACCTTAGAAAGGATGGAAGGCTGAGTCAACCTTGAGCCTGGTGGGATTTGAACTTGCAGTAATTGCAGGCAGCAGATGTAAGTGGATGTTAATCACTGCCTTAGTCTACTGAGCCACCAGACCTCAGTGGGGGAAATATGCTATTTAGTATACTGTCTTTGGTGTAAGCCGCCCAGAGTCCTCGGAGAGTGGGCGGCATAGAAATATGAATAATAAAATAAATAAATAAATAAAGGTATGCACTATTTGATCATAAACTGTATGTGAACTTAGTCACAACCCATTGATATCCCCATGATATTGCAGTGGAACTTTTCATGGCCAGATTTTCCTGGATTAGGGCCAAGTACTTCACTGGCCCACCCAACAGCAAAGAAACATATATAAGTTCCATTAAATTATCCTCTTGAGGACATAAAAAACCCCTAATAAAACAAAATAATGACATGATTTGAAAGTAGCCGATCCAATTTCCAATAATAAATCCTAGAAGGTTTACAAGGTGATCGCTTTGAAATACCTTTATGGAGCCATACATTGTAGACAATTACTGAAGGCTTCCAAAACACAAAGTTTGAAGATTTCTCTTGGGAAAGAATTCTATGCAATGGAAAGTCCTGTTCTTGTTGATCTGCTGAATTGATCTGCTGATTGCATGACTGTAACTTTGTTGCTGGTATCCTTAAGATTTATATTGACTGTTTCCCTATGACTATCATTAAGTGTTGTACCTTATGATTCTTGATGAATGTATCTTTTCTTTTATGTACACTGAGAGCATATGCACCAAGACACAATTCCTTGTGTGTCCAATCACACTTGGCCAATAAAGAATTCTATTCTATTCTATTCTATTCTATTCTATTCTATTCTATTCTATTCTATTCTATTCTATTCTATTCTATTCTATTCTATTCTATTCTATTCTACTCTACTCTACCCTACCCTACCCTACCCTACCCTACCCTACCCTACCCTACCCTACCTTATCCTATCCTATCCTATCCTATCCTATCCTATCCTATCCTATCCTATCCTATTGTATCCTATTATTTATTTATTTATTTATTTATTTATTTATTATTGCGATTTATATGCCGCCTTTCTCCCTCGGGACTCAAGGCGGCTTACAAAATGACTACTTCAATCCAAATCACAATAGAGAAAAAAATTAAAATTGACAACCCAATTAAAACAGATTAAAATTATCACAGTGTACCCGCAAACAGATCAGCTTAGTTGATGGAAGAGCCATGTCTTCAGCTCGTGACGGAAGGAAAGAAGGTCGGGGGCCTTCTATTCTATTCTATTCTATTCTATTCTATTCTATTCTATTCTATTCTATTCTATTCTATCCTATCCTATCCTATCCTATCCTATCCTATCCTATCTGTGGAACGTCTAGATATTCTCCCCAACCTAACACATTCTATTTTTTTCATTCTCAGGATGTTTTAGAATTTTCTTTGGTCATGTTTTTGAGATTACAAAGTAGCAGGACATGCTTTTAGTGGGAATGACTATGGAGATTCTCAGTCATCCAGGTCATGGTTGTCCCAAAGATGCGTTTTCAAAAGGCAACAGAACTTTCTTGGTTTTTTCCTTGAAATTGTTTCGCTTCTTATCCAAGAAGCATCCTCAGTTCTGACTGAATGGTGGAGGATGGAAGGATTTTAGTGGAGATAATATAAGAAAATGGTTAGATCTAAATTCACATTTGTTCCAGAAGTCCTGTAGTTGTACCTGTGTTGTGAAACTAGTTTACTTGTCAGTTTAAGGTTTAAGTGAATTATGGGGATCCAGGACTGAATAAATGTATTAATCATCCTATCTTTGTTCAAAACCCTTAGTCAGTCTTTCTTTGCATCAAGGTTAGGCAGCCTTTTGATAGCTGAGACTATACTTAATGATGGTAAAGTTCAGATGTAGCAATGCTAGATAGCAGATGTTCTTTGATCTTGGTTTTTCTCTGATCTTGGTTTTTCATTTGTAAGCTGCAATTAACTTTTGAAGATGGAGAACTGGTGTGGATGATCCAATGATCAGCTTGATGGACATGGCCAACAAGATTTTTGGAATTTTTTTTCTTCCTTCAGTTTTATATAAATCTTTCTTTGCGGCTTTTCATTACTCTGATTCCGTTGAAGAGTCTACATTGTAACTTTGCTTGCCTTATATCTCCCATCTCCAAATCCCATCTTCTGATTTGTGGCAATTATGCTTAGACGAGGTTCCACGAGATATTTCAAAATATTTCAAGGGCCACATCCATCCTGTAAACTCAGTTTACCCCTCTCTGATTGGTTGCAAGCTCTGTGAAGTGCACAAAGCAAGATGTGAAAAGATGACGATGATTCATTTACATCTGGATTTGATGGCAGCCAAATTGAGTTTAATCCAACCGTCACATTGAATAGAGTAAAATCAATTGCTAAGTGTGAAAGAAGGGTTAAAAAAAAAACCTGTACAGAGAATCTGGGAAGGAAAACGAAAACGAGAATAGCTAAATAGAAAATGGGGGAGAACAAGAGAGATGGAGAGCAGCTTGCGGCTGAAAGAAAATAAATTTTAGGTGTGAATGAGGGGGAACTTGAACTTTGGAGATGTATGCTCAAGGAAAGGTGACAGCAATTAATTTCTATTCCATCTGGACAGCCCAGAAGTGTCAAAAAGGTGATGTCCTTCAATTTTAATGGTAAGAAAAATACCACAAATATATTTATTGCTGTCATGGATTCCGAGTCCCAAGACTGAGATGCTTTGGAGAATGGTTTGGGTAGTAGCTTGCCATTTTTAATTTGGCAGCTCACAATTTGTTTCCTTCCTCTTCATTTTCTCTTCTGGGTATGGACTCTCGGGCAGATTTTTTTGTTTATTTGCAACCGTGATTTCTGGCTTCCGCAAATCCTGACTTTGGATTTATGCCGGCATAATTGAGAACAGAAATTTGGCACTTGGTATGTAGAATAATGGGCTTAGGAGTGTTGATCGCAGGCTTTTGGCCTAGTTCACCAAACATTTATCATTTATTTAAAGTTCTCCTGTTTAAAAAGTCTGTGTGTTTTGGAGGGAGGGAAAGGTGGTTGAGAGAGAAGGGATATTTCATACCTAAATTTTGCTTTTTAATAAGGAGAAGGCGCAGCTTTGGATGTACCAACACAATGCAAAGCAAATTTTAAAAAAACTCCTAAAAAAGGATGCCCAGCCTTTTATAATTGCTACATGTTGCTTTTAAAAAGATCCTCCATAATATGAAAGAAATTCATCATGATTGGAGTGCAGCAATCCATATTTTATTGTTGTGAAATAAAATCTAAAGAGAAAAAGGAGGGTTTTTTAAAAAAACCCGATAATGAATCCTAGGAGATGCATTATCCCTGTGAAATTTGCAACCTTCTCCTTCTTCAAATGGAAGTAAGTATATAAGAGGGGGGGGGGAATGGGATTAATGGTTTATCCAGACTTCATAATGGTTCATATTGAAAAATCATGACTGTAGCACTAGATACCCAGAGTTATACCAGCATTGTAATAGGCTTCTTGAATAATTTGTCCCAGTGACATAAGGAATCTTAGCATATGAATAACATGTGTTGCATTTTGTCCTACTTATAGTAAGATTGGCAGGGTTGTGCTTTCATATTCAAAGTATATGAAAAAGAGACAGGGAAAAAAGAATTGGAAAGATAAATGGTAGAATGACACAATAGCAGAATTGGAAGGGACTTTGGAGGTCTTCTAGTCCAACCCCCTGCTCAAGTAGGAGACCCGATACCATTGCAGACAAGTGGCTGTCCAATCTCTTTTCCAGTGGTGAAGTAGCCACAACTTCTGAAGGCAAGCTGTTCCGCTGATGGTTTTCACTGTAAGGAAATTTCTCCTTGGTTCTAGGTTGGATCTCTCTTGATGAACTTCTATCTGTTATCTGCCGTCAGGTGTTTGGAGAATATGTTGACCCCTTTCTTTTTGTGACATGAGATGACTTTCTTTTCACAATTACCTACTACTCTAAAACAAAAAAGCAAACAATAGATAGATGAATGAATGATAGATTTATGTAAGATAGATACATAAAATAATTGTCTGTCTGTCTGTCTATTTATTATCTATTTATCTATGCTAGCTAGCTAGCTAGTAGCTAGATGATAGATAGATAGATAGATAGATAGATAGATAGATAGATAGATAAATAGATAGATAGATAGATAGATAGATAGATGATTGATGATTGATGATAGATAGATAGAAAGATGAGAGGTAGAGGTAGATAGATGATAGATAGATAGATAGATAGATGATTGATAGATGATAGATAGATGATTGATAGATGATTGATAGATGATAGATAGATGATAGATGATATAGATATAGATGATAGATAGATAGATAGATAGATAGATAGATAGATAGATAGATAGATGATAGATGGATAAATGGACGATAGATAGATAGATAGATGATTGATAGATATAGATAGTATAGATAGATAGATAGATAATTGATAGATGATTGATAGATGATTGATAGATGATTGATAGATGATTGATAGTTAGATGATAGATAGATGATAGACAGATGATTGATGATATAGATATAGATGATAGATAGATAGATAGATAGATAGATAGATAGATGATAGATGGATAGATAGATGATAGATAGATAGATAGATAGATAGATAGATAGATAGATGATTGATAGATGATAGATAGTATAGATCGATAGATCGATAGATCGATAGATAGATGATTGATAGATGATTGATAGATGATAATTGATTGATAGATGATTGATAGATAGATGATAGATAGATGATAGATGATATAGATAGATAGATGGATAGATAGACAATAGATAGATAGATAGATAGATAGATAGATAGATAGATAGATAGATATAAAATAATCTCCCTTTTCTAATGCAAATCTGTTGTGATGACCTAAGGCTTGAAAGATGGTTTGCTATATTAAACTTTCTTCATACAATATACTTTTTAAAATCTCTCTACCCTCTGTAGCTAATGGCCAAAGATTGAAAAATAAGTTTGCTGTGCAATGAATAAGCCTTTATTTGAAGAATGTTATAGGGTGTCATCAGAACGAGACTGAATCCAGTGAACGGGAGACCAGAATCTTGAAGACATGAAAAAGCACTTCATGTATATGCAACGACAAATATATATTTTAACTCGGTTGCTATAGACAAACACATACTGTACATAAACATATGAATCATCAGTGTCTCTCAAGCTGGACTTCAACTCTCAGAATTCCCCAGGCAGCAAATACTGCTCAACACCGTTGTTTTGGTGCTCTGTTTTCTTTGGAAAAACAACACAACCCTGAAATATGGTGGGGTTTTTTTTTTTCATTTTCACCCTTTTTAGATAGAAATGTGTGAATTTGTACATGCTGACTTGTTTAAAAAAATGAATGGAAAGTATCATGTCAAGAGCCAACCATAACCTGGATATCTGTTGCCTTTAAAATGAGCTGTAAAGTATCTAAAGTCTATATCTGTGTCTGTCTGTCTGCCTGCCTGTCTGTCTGCTTCTCTCTCTCTCTCTCTCTCTCCTTGCAATCCAGGCAACAGACATCTTTTACAGATACATACAGTTTGAAAAAGGATTATACCAGATTGCATAGATAGCTTTATTGATTAGCCTATAGACCACCTCAAAGCACGAAGATGAAACACGTATCACCAATATAATCCTATACAAACAATTTAAAACAAGAGTAGGGTAAAATACAATAGTTATAGGATAAGACACAATATAATTTAATACATAAATATATAAAATAGAATAAAATGACATAAAATGATATTTTGGTGTCACCCTTACCATCTACAGAGCCGCGGAGACACCGTGGTTAGAGTGCAGTACTGCAGGCTACTTCTGCTGATCAGCAGTTTGGCAGATCGAATCTCACCAGGCTCAAGGTTGACTCAGCCTTCCATCCTTCCGAGGTGGGTAAAATGAGGACCCAGATTGTTGGGTGCAAGAGGCTGATTCTGTAAACCGCTTAGAGAGGGCTGTGAAGCACTGTGAAGCGGTATATAAGTCTTAAGTGCTATTGCTACCCCAATCAGTCCCACATTGTAGGTCTCAATCGAACCATTTTGTCTAAGTACTGTGCTGTGTTAAATGTTATTTTCAGATTCTGGCCGTACATAAAGTAATGGGGCTCTCAATGGGTCATTTATTTGGTATATAGACCAAGGGGGTACCCCTTATACAAGCAACAGTCAAATAGGAGGATTATACTAAGTACATATTCTGGGCTCTCTCTTTTTTTTATATGCACACTAACTGTCTGGGGGAAACCAATCTTTAAAAACTAAAAATGTTAGGGGAAGGAAACTTGAGAGAAGTGAAACATTTGAACAAGAACTCACAAGTCTTATGGGGTGCTCCTAAGACTGATGGTTTGACTGTGATCACTTCTAAGCCCTCAAAATGTCACAATTTTTCTACACTCTGTCAAAACCAAACATGCATCGTAGTCCAAATCTCCATGTGCAATTTTCAGAAATTTGCTATGTGAAGACAAGTTCTAAATATCATATAAATTACACAAAACGTCTTGCAAAAAAAAAAAAATGACAGCATCTTCATGGTGTCTTACTATCCTATTGCCATCGACTTTCCTTTCTCCTCTTCCAATTTGAATTCTTGATCTCAGAGCGAATTCCCATCTTTTTTTGAGACTTGGGAGATAAGAACAAACCTCTTGAATTGTCTACCGGTGCAATTGATCTCAAATTGATGTCCTGCATTTCTTACTACTATTATATTTTAGCGGGGTTTCTTTTTCCCCAGATGCTCTTAAACACAGCTTCAAAGTTTCTCTTTCAATTTATTTTTCATCCGTTTTACCAAAGACACATAGAAAAACACTTAATCTCTCCCCTGGTTCAAGCTGATAAAGGGAGGAGAACCTGTGGCTCAGAGGTTAATACAACTGCCTAACATGCCCAAGTTTGAATCCAAGTAAGGGTAATTGTTTGTCATGAATGCGACTGCTTGAGGGATGCAGTATGCTCCCTCCCACATGCTGGGGTAGACCAGGTGTCTCGATAGAAAAACACTTTGTGTGTGTGTGTGTGTGTGTGTGTGTGTGTCTATGTAAGTTTTCACGGGTATATATGTGTGTACAGTTAATATCTCGGGTTTCTTCCCACGTAATTGTAGACATGTCCTTAAAAGGACAGTAGCGACGTTTCGACAAAATCACGTTTGTCATCTTCTGGCTGATACAAAAACATACAAAAACGTCAGTTACGATCACACAGTTTGGCCATAAGAACCAAACCGAAAACATCAGCCAGAAAATGACAAATGTGATTTTGTCGAAACGTCACTACTGTCCTTTTAAAGACATGTCTACAATTACACAGGAAGAAACCCGAGATATTAACTGTACACACACACACACACACACACACAAATTTGCTTTATCAGTGAAATATAAATTATATATGAATTATATTTCGCTGATAAAGAAATAAAGGGAGACTATTATAGATCTATTTCAAGATATATATATATAGGAGTGGGAAAGAAAAAACTCCAAATGAAAAGAGAAAACAAAAGTACAATGTTTCTTTTTCTTAAAAACCCCTGGAAGACCTTGTTCACAAGCAGATTAATATTCATAGACTCTTTTGAGTCCAGGAAAATAATTTTTTAAAAAAAAGAATTGGGGGTGTGGAAATGCTCTCCCATTAGCAAGCTATCCACATTAATGACCTGAGGCAAATCTGAACTGCCAGTGAGGTTGCCAATGGATTGTGCAAACAAGCAAGATGCTTTCCAATGTTCTCTTCCAGTTTGACATCGAAAATACCTGATTATCAGCCAAAGACAGTGTTTGTGTGTGTGGATGAGCTGGAAAAAAAATTAGTCTCCAACTGAGGGTTGCATTGCATTCAATATGGAGCATTTGGAGTAGCATTACCTGTATCATTAACCACAATAAGGCTTTTGGACTGCTTCATAGAACTTCAGCAAAGATAATGTTTCATGTACCTTAATGGAAGGAGTCCAGATAAGAATGGGACTTGGATAAAAAGCCCAGCTTCCCATCATGATGAAAAACAGTACAAAGAAGAGTGCAGAGAAGAGAAACAAAGATGATTAGGAGTCTGGAGGATAAAGTATTGTGATTGCGGGAACTGGGTAGGTCTAGTCTAACAAAGAGAAGGACTAGGAGTGACTAAATAGCAATCTTCCAATATCTGAAGGGCTATCAGAGAAGAGGGAGTCAACCTATTCTCCAAAGCACCTGAGGGCAGGAGAATAGCAATAGCACTTGGACTTATATACTGCTTCACAGTGCTTTACAGACCTCTCTGAGCGGTTTACAGAGTCAGCCTCTTGCCCCCAAGAATTTGGGTCCTCATTTTACCCACCTCGAAAGAATGGAAAGCTGAGTCAACCTTGAGCCTGGTGGGATATGAACTGCCAAATTGCAGGCACCCTGCAGTCAGCAGAAGTAGCCTGCAGTACTGCAGTCTAACCACTGCGCCACTGAGGCTCTAGAATTCCAACCTAGAATTAAGAAGATATTTCCTGGCAATGGAACAACTGCTCCACAGATGGAGACAACCAGTCAGGAAACCTGGTGGAATTAAAGGATAGTTAAATGACCTTTTTGAATTACGGTCTTCAGTCTCAGGATATGATAAACGTTCTGAAATTGACCAACGTCCAAGTCAAAGGGCTTCTGAGTTTTGATTATATTTGCCTCCAACACTAAGTTGTACATGGCCAACAAAAAAAGGACCATCTCAATGGTGACCCCTTCTTTATGGAACATGATTAGGTAGGGTTGACCCCACCCAGCTGCTTTTTCAAGAGACCCTAAAAATGTGGCTTTGTCAGCCTGGCTGGGGACCCTGAATTTGAAAGAGTCAATCAAGTGGCTGATTTGTTTGAATAGTTGTTGCCAAGTGTGTTTTTTTTTTTAAAAAAAATGGTTTTATTATATGGTGGATCTTTTTACATTTTTAAAAAATGTTGTAAGCTGTCTGGTTTACAAAAAAAAAAAAAAAATCCTGGGGAGGAAAGCTATGGCAAATCTAGACAGCTTACTAAAAAGCAGAGACATCATCCCGCCAACAAAAGTGTGTATAGTCAAGGCTATGGTTTTCCCATACATTGCAATGTATGGCTGTGAAAGACCATAAGGAAGGCTGAGCGCCAAAGAATTGAGGCCTTTGAACTCTGGTGCTGGAGAAGACTCCTGTGAGTCCCTTGGACTGCAAGGCAATCAAACTGGTTGTTCCTAGAGGAGATCAACCTTGACTGCTCATTAGAAGGCCAGATCCTGAAGCTGAATCTCAAATACTTTGGCCACCTAATGAGAAGGAAGGACTCACTGGAGAAGAGCCTAATGCTGGGAACGATGGAGAGCAAAAGAAGAAGGGGATGAGAGAAGGAGGTGGCTGGATGGAGTCCCTGAAGCAGTAGGCGTGAGCTTAAATGGACTCCAGAAGATGGTAGAGGACAGGAAGGCCAGGAGGAACATTGTCCATGGGGTCACGATGGGTCAGACACGACTTCGCAACTAACAACAACAACGATAAAAGGATATTCTCCAAAGCACTTGAGGGCAGGATAAGAATTCCAACCTAGAATTAAGAAGATATTTCCTGGCAATGGAACAACTGCTCCACAGATGGAGACAACCAGTCAGGAAACCTGGTGGCATTAAAGTATAGTTAAATGACCTTTTTGAATTATGGTCTTCAGTCTCAGGATATGATAAACGTTCTGAAACTGACCAACTTCCAAGTCAAAGGGCTTTTGAGTTTCAGTTATATTTGCCTCCAACACTAGTTGTGCATGGCCAACCAAAAAGGACCTTCTCAGTGGTGGCCCCTTCTTTATGGAACATGATTAGGTAGAGTTGATCCCCCCCACCCTGCTCCTTTTCCAAGAGACCAGTGGTGGTATTCAGTCAGTTTTATCTGGTTCGGGCAAACCGGTAGCGGCAGTTGTGGAGGCTCCGCCCACCCGTCCAGATGTCATCATATCCCGTTTTTGACGCTCTGCACATACACGGAAGGCCCTGTGCCTGTGTGGAGGTGGTGCGTGCATGCTCACATTTGTGAACCGGTAGCGAAGGTACGCTAAAAATGTGGCTTTGTCAGCCTGGCTGGGGACCGTGAATTCGAAATAGAGTCAATCAAATGGCTGATTTGATTGAATAGTTGTTGCCATGTTTGTTTGTTTT
>WNWU01000381.1:289323-304948 GCA_012654045.1 Ptyas mucosa | reverse complement strand
TTTATCTATCTCTCTCTCTCTCTCTCTCTCTCTCTCTCTCTCTCTATCTATCTAATTCTATCGATCGATTGATCTATCATCTATCCATATCTATCTTTCTTTCTTTCTTTCTTTCTTTCTTTCTTTCTTTCTTTCTTTCTTTCTTTCTTTCTTTCTCTAATTTTACCTACCTACCTTATGTATCCATCATCCACCCATCATACATCCTGAGCAGAGGAAATAATCTCCTAGCCCTGGCAGGCAATCCATGTAATTGCTTGATTGAAAATGCAAATGGCTCTGGACAAAAGAGCCGATAGCTCTGCTGAAATCATAGCTCATGATCTGATGTTGTGGATCACATTAGAACAGAAATTTTCTGGCTCCGGTATAGTTGTCAGTGCAGGAATAGGCAGTCTGGGAGGCCACATGTTGCCCCCTTGAATGTAATTCTTGCTGCACTCAAGGTCTTCACTCTCGGAATATTCTTCTAAAATTTAGTGGTAAAATTTAGTGGTAAAATTTAGTGGTAATCTGATAGCAGATTACGGGAGGGGATGTGTTTTAATATAAGAAGATCCCTAAACTTAATTCAATGTTTTATTAGTCTAAGCCTATGGGAGGCATTCTGGGTTATTTAGTAGCCAACTGGATGCATTTGGAAAGCTTATATGCCTGCAACAGGAGTGGGTTCTATTTACCTTTACTACCGGTTTGCAACAAGATCGCTAATGATGACATCCGGGGTGGTGGGTGGGGCCTCCCGCTGGTTTTACTACCGGATCTTGCGAACCGGTCCGAACCGGGGTGCAACTAAAAGCAATATTCCCTTTGTATGATAGTTTTTCAGCATTGAATGTCATTTAGTCCCTCTATCCATTACACCTGCTGAATTCCACAATTCCACAATTTGACAAAAGTTTGTGCCGTGTAAAAAAACCCCCAGAAGTATTTCTTTCTGTTTGTCCTGAAAATCCTCCTGTTTCACTGTATGAGCTTGAGTTCCTAGCATTGGAAGATAGAGAGGGAATTTTTCTTTCTTGTTTTATCTATGCCTTGTGTGATTTTATGACCCTCTACCATGTTTATCAATTCCTCCTACGAGGATTCATCCAGCTCCTAATCTTCCTGGGTCCCTAATCCTAAAACCAAGATTTCATTTTTGTCTGTCTCGAGCAAGAAGTCCAAAAGGGGCCTCTGTGGTTTTTTTTTTTTTAATTTATTTATTTATATTTATATGCCGCCCTTCTCCGGAGACTCAGGGCGGCTTACAATGTGTTAAGCAATAGCCTTCATACTTTTGTATATTTATACAAAGTCAGCTTATTGCCCCCACAAACCGGGTCCTCATTTTACCCACCTTAGAAAGGATGGAAGGCTGAGTCAACCTTGAGCCTGGTGAGATTAGAACTCGCAGTAATTGCAGGCAGCTGGATGTTAAATGCTGCCTTAATAGGAGGCATTAGCCTGCTACGCCACTCAGGCTCAGGGTTAAAATATCTTCTTGATCTTCTAAAAAAGTAGAATAACAGAATGCCACTCTCTCTCATCATTTTTGCTAGTGATGGAAATTTTTCACACTGCCTTATTTATTAGCGGGCAGAAAAATAGTATCTACGTTTTCCAAAAGAAGAAACAATGACTATTGTATATTTAAAAACTAGAGCTGGCACCTGGGTCTGATGGAAGCTGGGAAGTATGGAAATTGTTGAATAGACTGTGCACCAGGGGTGAAATCCAGCAGGTTCTGACAGGTTCTGGAAAACCGGTAGCGGAAATTTTGAGCAGTTCAGAGAACCGGCAAATGCCACCTCTGGCTGACCCCAGAGTGGGGTTGGAATGGAGATTTTGCAATATCCTTCCCACAGGAGTGGGGTGGGAATGGAGATTTTACAGTATCTTCCCCTGCCACACCCACCAAGCCACACCATGCCCACCAAGCCATGCCCACAGAACCTGTAGTAAAAAAAAATTGTAGTAAAAAAAAATCACCACTGCATGCACCAGAGACACTCCGAGCAAATGGGGCTATCTGTTGGCTTCTTGTCTCTGTGATTGTGGTGACATGCAAACAACAACACATATACAGTATATTATACCTGCCCTTTGCTGTTCTGACCTAGGCTTCCCCCAAAAAGCACGAAGCAGAATTCTGGTCCCGACAAAACCCCTTTTATTAAACAAACAGTGAATTCCTCTCATTCATCTTCAGCAAAGTCTTTCAAGGGAGAATTTACAGTCACTGACCTTATCTGGCTTGGAGAGCTGCCAGGCCGATATCTTCAAAACTTGGCAAAGAGTCTTGGAGAATCACAAACCAATTAGGCAAACTAATTGTCTCCTGCAAATTCCACTCCCCTTTTGCTCCTCTTTTATTCCCTCTGGGAGGGGCCATTTATCGTCCAGCTGTGGCCTTACTCCCAAATTGACCCTTGTTCTTTAGCTGTTCCCTTCGTCTGGCAACTCTGCACATGTGCACACTGGGAACAGGCTCCAGCTGTTCGTCTGCCTCACTGATGTCCGACTCTGAAGGCAGCTGATAACTGGCATCTGGCTCTGGCCCCATCTCTGCCTCTGACGCAGAGCACTCATCAGAGCCTTCCTCAAACTCCAGGACTGGGCCATGTTCCCCCCCAACATCCCCACTGTCCAATCAGTGCACACTTGACGATGTAATGCAGAGGTGGGATTCACTTACCTTCCCTACCAGTTTGCAAATGTACATGCTCTTTGCTTATGCAGAGCCTGGTGGCGCAGCAGACTAAAGCAGTGTGATTAACATTCAACATTAAGTTCTAATCTCACCAGGCTCAAGGTTGACTCAGCCTTCCGTCCTTTCTAAGGTAGGTAAAATGAGGACCCAGATTGTGGGGGCAATAAGCTGGCTTTGTATAAATGTAGAAAAGTATGAAGGCTATTGCTTAATGCAGTGTAAACCGCCCTGAGTATCCGGAGAAGGGTGGCATATAAATCAAATTTAAAAAAAAATTAAGTCCGGGTGGGTGGATGGAGCCTCCCGCAGTCCGGTTTGCCTGAACCGGATAGAACTGGCTGAATCCCACCACTGATGTCACGGCAGTGCAACAGAATGCAATTTACGTTGCTAGTTTCTGGGCGAGATCTGTTTGATCTGTACATATTTTAATCTGGTATTTTATATTTTAAGTTTTATGTCCTACAGTGTGCCTTATTTTAACTGTGGTGCTTCTGACACAAATAAACAAACATTTAAAAAACTCACCGACAAAGTTCTATTATGGATTCAGCTTTGATGGAAAGACCTATCCGGAAAAAGAGCAATATATCTTTAGACAAGGAGTAACTCACTGTTATTCTTACAGCATGTTGGTGCAAGCTATAATCGGTAACATTAAAAATGATGCAAGGAAAGATAATTATCTAAGCCAACTCTTCCTTCTCTGCTCCTCATCACTGCCATCAAGTGGATGGTTTTTTTTCCCTTCTTTTTTTAATCCTGGCTGCTTCCATTAAACTGCCTTTTTAAAATATATATAGCTTCGTTATCCAACAACTCTCTAGACCGAAGCAATAATTAACTGACAGAATACACTACCAGCAAAGGTTGAACAGAAAGGCCTCTGACAAAAGTTTGCTTTTTAAAAAAAAACAAAACAAAAAAAAAGTACACTATGACAAGAAGATATATAATATGCAGTTATCTGGAAGAGATTTGATAGAAAAGAGAATTTATTTTAGAACAGTTAATCATATGATAAAGTTTGGCAGTTTTTATTTTCAATTTGTCATTGCGGTAGGTGCTTCTCACCCTTCAGTTTCTTTGGTTTTGATTAAGTACATGCCTCCATTTTGTCTTTTCTCTACCACAGGGATTGCATTTCAGTTCTAGCAGTCTCCAATTCTTTTTTTTCTTTTTTTCCTCCCCGCTGGCAATTCCCCTCTGAGGTAAAATTACTTGCTCCTTTTACGGCAAGGGTGGGCGACTCTGGCAACTTATTTATTGTTTAGTTATTTATTGGTTCGATTTATATGCCGCCCTTCTCCGGAGACTCAGGGTGGCTTACAATGCCTTAAGCAATAGCCTTCATACTTTTGTATATACCTGCTTAGTAGGGCTTTCGCCCCCCCCCCCCAGCGGTGTTCTTTTTTATACAAAGTCAGCTTATTGCCCCCACAATCCGGGTTCTCATTTTACCTACCTCGAAAGGATGGAAGGCTGAGTCAACCTTGAGCCTGGTGAGATTTGAACTTGCAGTAATTGCAGGCAGCTGGTGCTACTCAACAGCACTTTAGTCTGCTGCGCCACCAAGGCTCTTTCCGACTGGCTAAGCAATTCTGGGAGTTGAAGTCCATGGGTTGTAAAGTTGTCAGAGTTACCCACCCTTGTTCTATAAGGTGTTTTTCATATCTTTTTTTTTCCTACTCTTGAGCCACTTAGAAACTGGAGTTCTGCTTCAGGTTTCATTCATTTTTATTTGCCACATTCTTAGGCCAAACATCGTTTTTATAAAAAAATCTCATTTCCTCTTAAATCCAAGATAGATTCTTTCTAAGAATGAACTTTCTACCCGTCAGGATAAATTCCCAAACTCAAATGGTGGAGAATGGAAAGATTTATACAAATCCTTCCATTCTCATATTAAATCCTCATATAAATCTTATATAAATCCTTCAACTCTCCACCATTCAACCAGTACTGAAGAAGCCTCTTGGATGAGAAGTGAAACATCTTCAAGGAAAAACAAAGAAAATCCAGCTGCCTTTTGAAAAAACATCTTTTGGGGCAACCATGACCTGGATGACTGAGAATCTCCCTAGATACCAAATTAGAGTTGTTGGGTTGCAAAAATTTGGATAGCCAAATACTAAAGAACCGGACATTTTGTAAACTCAGAAAAAGATGACTGAAGCTTTTAAATTTCTTTGCCTAACACATTTTCCTAATTCTTTCAGATGGCCCTTGGATCTTGGCAAACCATATGTTGATTGATGAACTGGATTTCCTAAATATAGGAGAAGGCACAATTCACATTTAAAGGATTGCATTTGGCTTGGTGGTCTACAGGTCGATAGGTATGAATAGAATAGAATAACAGAGTTGGAAGGGACCTTGGAGGTCTTCTAGTCCAACCCTCTGCTTAGGCAGGAAACCCTACACCACTTCAGACAAATGGTTATCCAACATCATCTTAAAAACGTCCAGTGTTTCAGCATTCACAACTTCTGGAGGCAAGTTGTTCCACTGAATAATTGTTCTAACTGTCAGGAAATTTCTCCTTAATTCTAAGTTGCTTCTCTCCTTGATTAGTTTTCACCCATTGTTTCTTGTCCTGCCTTCAGGTTCTTGGAGTATAGCTTGACTCCCTCTTCTTTGGGGCAGCCCCTGAGATATTGGAACACTGCTATCATGTCTCCCTTAATCCTTCTCTTCATCAAACTAGACATACCCAGTTCCTGCAGCCGTTCTTCATATGTTTTAGCCTCCAGTCCCCTAATCCTCTTTGTTGCTCTTCTCTGCACTCTTTCCAGAGTCTCCACATCTTTTTTACATCATGGTGACCAAAACTGGATGCAGGATTCCAAGTGTGGCCTTACCAAGGCCTTATAAAGTGGTATTAACACTTCACGTGATCTTGATTCTATCCCTCTGTTGATGCAGCCCAGAACTATGACTTTCTCATGGTGCTGAATTGAGATATTATCTTTCCAGATCATGACTGGACTTTCTGGAATGTTAGCACTCCCAAAATGTGCTCAGGTTTTTGTGTCAAAACGCATCTTGCAAGCTTTCAGCCATGAAGGTAAGCTTAAGTACACCTTTTATAACGGTAGGCATCTGTGAATGAATTCGTCTTAAGGCCGACAGCTGTACTTCACATCTTGTTTTCTTCGCTGTGGATCACTTGAGTGACTGCACTGACAAGCAGAGATAGATGGGATGCCCTGAAGTCCATGTTTACCGCATAAGGACTACTTTCTTGAAGGTGACCACCTGAACAAAACAGACTTCTTTAAAAAAAAAAACCTACGCAGTCGTCTTCTAGAATGACTTTTGGAGTTTACAACTCCAAAGATAAAGAAATAACGCAAAAAGGCATCTCAATTATCTGAGCGTGCTTTACCGAAGTTGCCAAAGTCTAGTTCAGAATTCTCTTGCAAAATGGATCATCAGATGCTCAAAGCAATCCACAAAGCAAGTCTTAAAGATAGCATTAAAAGGTAAAAGTAAAGATTCCCCTCACACATATTTGCTAGTCGTTCCCGACACTAGGAGGTGGTGCTCATCTCTGTTTCAAAACCGAAGAGCCAGCACTGTCCAAAGACGTCTCCGTGGTCATGTGGCCGGCATGACTCAATGCCGAAGGTGCATGGAACACTGTTACCTTCCCACCAAAAGTGGTCCCTATTTTTCTACTTGCATTTTTTACGTGCTTTTGAACTGCTAGGTTGGCAGAAGCTGGGGCAAGTAACGGGAGCTCACCCTGTTACGCAGCACTAGGGATTCGAACCGCTGAACTGCCTATCTTCTGATCGACAAGCTCAACATCTTAGCCACTGAAGCCACTTAGCCACCGCATCCCTACTAAAGATAGTATAGATCAGGCTATTTCAGTTTGGAGCATCGTTACCTCCTGTGGCAAAGATGTTTTCTCAGTGCTCTCTCTTTGATTGGCTGTGTTATGCAATGGATGTCAGCATGCCGAGTAATGCACCCATGGAAAGCAGAACTCTGAGGGAGGTAGATTCCTCAAAGAACAATTTATTGGATATATCATATTGGAATGTTCTGCAACGTTTCCATGTACTTCCCTGCTTGCGAGTAATCCCCTCCTCCCAGCACACCAGTTCCCGCAAGAAAGCCTCCAGGCACATCCATCAGTATGATGTAGAGGCCAGCAGTAGCATCCCCCAGTCTACCGATTGGTCTGGTGAATGCGCATTGGTATGCGGCCACACCACTGCCTACAAAGTGTCAGGATGGCAGCGGGTAGGTCTGCAGCTTCCCCGGATGATCGAGCGCACTACGCAGGACCCTGGCCAAGTGGGTGGTCACCTCCTCATCAGTGGTGGGTTTCAAAATTTTTTACTACCAGTTCTGTGGGTGTGGCTTGGTGGGCGTGGCATTGCTTAGTGGGCATGGCTTGGTGGGCATGACAGGGGAAGGATACTGTACAATCTCCATTCCCACCCCACTCCAGGGGAAGGATACTGCAAAATCCCCATTTCCTCCTGATCAGCTGGGATTCGGGAGGCAGAGAATAGATGGGGGCGGGGCCAGTCAGAATTTTTACTACCGGTTCTCTGAACAACTCAAAATTCCCGCTACCAGTTCTCCAGAATTGGTCAGAACCTGCTGAAACCCACCTCTGCTCCTTGTCTCCCTGCCGAATGGCAGCCCCGGGCCAGGCGGCATGACGAGGCTGACAAATACTTTTTCAGTTTTCACAGCATATGATTTAAAATAAGAAGGAACTGACAGTAAATGTCCATTTCCCTATAAATCCCCACTAATACGAGTCATTCCAATATCTAATCATTGCCTTAATGTACACTTGAATCAATCAACTATGAGAGTAAGAAGAACACACTTTTAAATTGAGGGCAAGAAGGTCAATTGATGATATATTTCCTGGCATGCCGTAGACTGTGTGGTGTTTTCATTCCTCACAAACACACTGCAGTAAAGATTCCGCAAACAAACTTCTCATCCAGAGTAATCTTAATCACATTTCCCAGCAGAGAGGAAATTAGGCTTTTCGGTAGCCTTTTTACACTTTAAAGATAAGTTGAAAATGTAAGACGCGGCTTCCATGTATTTAAATTAAGAGAAAGTGGTTTGCATAGATGTTTATCGGGTTCATAATTATTCTGCTCGCCTCTCAAGTGAATTCTTCAGGTTTGCCACCCAAGGCAATAAATTACTTAACTTTCTAATTGTATTTTAATACTCCCCGCAGCATTCGGCTGTATTATATGGAGCTACAGTGCATCTTATTTCCATGAGGTTGAATATTTTGAGATTCCTGGCAGCAACAGGGATGCAATAGTTGAAGGTTCTACACTGAGAGAGAGAACTTCTGACCATCCAAGTTTCAACTTTGAAGATTGACAGCCAAGATGAAGAGCTCTGGATGTGTTTTTCTCACTTTACCCCACTATTTGGGAGAAAATCAAGGTCTTAAATACTTTTCAGAAAGCTAAAAAGGGTTGCTGAACCTCCAAGGGAAGGGTGCACAGCAGAGGTGGGTTTCAGCAGGTTCTGACCAGTTCTGGAGAACCGGTAGCGGAAATTTTGTGTCGTTCGGAGAACCGGTAGTAAAAATTCTGACTGGCCCCGCCCCCATCTATTCTCTGCCTCTCGAGTCCCAGCTGATCGGGAGAAAATGGGGATTTTACAATATCCTTCCCCTGGACTGGGGAGGGAATGGGGATTTTACAATATCCTTCTCCTGGAATGGGGTGGGAAAGGAGATTTTACAGTATCCTTCCTCTGCCATGCCCACCAAGCCATGCCACGCCCACCAAGCCACACCCACTGAACCAATAAAAAATTTTGAAACCCACCACTGGTGCACAGGTAGTCCTTGACTTACAACCATTTGTTTAGTGACCGTTTGAAGTTACAACAGCACTGAAAAATGTGACCGAGGAATGTTTTTCACACTTATGACTGTTGCAGCATCTCCATGGTCATATGATCAAAATTAAGATACGTGACAATTTGTATTTATGACGGTTGCAGTGGCCTGGGGTCATGTGATGCCCTTTTGTGACCTTCTGACAAGCAAAGTCAACGAGGAAGCCAGATTCACTTAACAACCGTGTTACTAACTGAACAACTGCAGTGATTCACTTAACTGTGGCAAAAAAGGTCATGAAACAGGGGCCAAAACTCATTCAGCAACCATTTTGCTTAGCAAGGGAGATTTTGGCCTCAAGGATGGTTGCAAGTTGAGGACTATCTATATTCTCACCTTCGTAAAAACTATCTGATCCTTTCAAATAAAGGGTTGACTGAGCTGTGGTGGCGCAGTGGTTAGAATGCAGCATTGCAGGCTGATGCTGCCCACTGCTAGCTGTTCAATCCTGAGCAGTTCAAGGTTGACTCAGCCTTCCATCCTTCCCAGGTCGGTAAAATGAGGACCCAGATTGTTGGGGGCAAGAGGCTGACTCTGCAAAACCACTTAGAGAGGGCTGTAAAAGCATTGTAAAGTGGTGTATAAGTGTGAAGGAAGGAAGGAAGGAAGGAAGGGGGGAGGAAGGAAGGGGGGAGGGAGGGAGGAAGGAAGGGCCGTGGTGGCACAGTGGTGAGAATGCAGTATTGTAGGGTAACTCTGCCCACTGCTAGCAGTTCGATCCTGACCAGCTCAAGATTGACTTAGCCTTCCATGTCGGTAAAATGAGGACCCAGATTTTTGAGGGCAATAGACTGATTCTGTAAACCACTCAGAGAGTGCTGTAAAGCACTATGGTGCAGTATATAAGTCTAAGTGCAATTGCTATTGACTTTCTGGGGGACTAGCAGCAAGACATTACTTCAACTCTGCTTCAAGGCTGCAAAGAAACAATTTCTTCCTTATCCATAACAGTTTTGTTAAGAGTGTCCTTCAGGAAAAAAAATAAATAAACCCTGCCTCTTTAATTTTTTACAAATACATGAAAACCAGGTGACTGGCGGACAAGAAAATCAATAGGAGAAATCTATTCTGGTGTCATCGTTTTTACCTTGCAACGATATTGATCAGTACATCTATAGAGCAATTAAATTATCTACTTAGTAGCAAATTTAGTTGGGGAGGGCATCGAATTAGGTTTGTCGGGAATGTTAATTACAGCTCATAACAGGATTAATCTGAATGCGCAATTGAGATCCATTATGATTCCTCTTTCAGGTTTGAATGGTGATAATAGAATTTGCTTTTAAAATTGCAGCAAAGGTTGCCTGAATTAATTAAGAAAGGGGACACTGGGGGAGGTGGATTTGAAGCACCATAATTTAAAAAACAAAACAAAAAACAAAACAAAAATTTAAGCTAATATGCATGCAGCTAAACACTAATTGTAGCAAAGTAAAATAAAATATCAGCCATTGTGGGAAAATGCATCTTTTGAAATGTTCCTGGGTGACCGAACGTTGACGACAAAGCATCCGTTTTCTATGCAAAATGAGCAAAAGAGCGATTCCTTTGGTTGCCATCATTTTACAGGGTCTCAAACGCCACATTTCTCAAACGGTGTAGAGCTCCCATTCTTCATTTGGAGAGCCAGAAAGAGAAATAAATCGAACTTCGAAAGGAAGCAGTTCGACGTTGCTCTTTTAAATGTGAGATAGGGACGCGTCCATGTGCAAAATCAAACAAGAGCAGCTGTGATTCGTACATGGATGATTATTGGGACATAAGGAAAACAATGGAGCTCGGAGAATAATAAACGCACCACTGTGTTACTGAAACAGTAAGTGACAAATAGGTTGCTCTGAGAAATACGATTCCAAGAATTTGCACGCAGCCACAGATAGGTACAAAGAATTAGCAGTAAGCAGTTCTGCTGCTTAATCTATGTGCATTTCTCAGGGATCTCAGGTTTTTCCATGTTGGAAACCCCCACTTGAAGCTCACGCACTGTAGCTCTTCGCTCAATGATAATGCTGATGCATTTTCAATCCTCAGGATCTCTAATTCAAAATTAGTAGGCAGAAAGTGACAGGGAAGTCTTCTGCTCAAGGTCCTAAATAATTATGATCAGAAGACATTGTACCAAGCCCCGGGATTAACAATCTGACATCATCATCATCATCTTTGCGGGGTGGAGTCTGGACAACTGAATGAAGCTAGCCGAGTGTTTACTGGCCGGATGCCCTTCCTGTCGCCAATGCGGAGCTTTGTTCAGCAGATATATTCTCAGTGTGTCCAGAGAGAGAAATATCTGCCTCTACCTAGGATCGAACTCACAGCCTCCTGATTGTGAGGTGAGAGCTCCACCTCTAGGACACCGCACCACTCCTGATTAACAATCTGACATGACAGAAGAAAATCATCCTCTCCCTCTCCCCCTCCGTTTCCTTTTTTCTCCTTCTCCTTTCCCTCCTTTTCTCCTTCTCCTTCTTTCTCCTCCTCTTCCTCTCTTTTCCTCCTTCTTCCTCCTCCTCTTCCTCCTCCTCCAAGATTCCTCTGATCTTAAGAAGTTTGAATTCACTAAATTAATTTCCAAAGCATTAGAATTTCTTATTCATTTGACATTACTCTAATTTTTGCAGGGCGTATTATACATTTTCAGCTTTTTGGGTCTCTCATATATTGTCCTATGGACACCACGTCCATGCATAAATACAATAGAAAGGACTTTGATGGATGAATGTACAAGAGCCTTGGATAGTACAGTGGTCTAAAGCCCTGTTATTAACACCAGCTGCCTGCAATTATTGCAGGTTCAAATCTCACCAAGGCTCAAGGTTGACTCAGCCTTCCATCCTTTCTAAGGTAGGTAAATTGAGGACCCAGTTTATGGGGGCAATAAGCTGACTTTGTATAAATATACAAAAGTATGAAGGCTATTGCTTAGCGCATTGTAAGCTGCCCTGAGTCTCCGGAGAAGGGCGGCATATAAATCAAATTAAAAAAAAAAATGTGAATCAAGATTCCATTGGGTGGCGTTTTACCAATGAGAAACAGGGACATTGTATTCCAGAAAAACCCTGCACACCAAAATCTTGACGCCGATAGTAGCACAGTGGTTAGAATGCAGTACTGCAAGCCATTTCTGCGGACTGATGGCTGTCAGCCGTTCAGCAGTTCGATTCTCACCGGCTCAAGGTTGACTCAGCCTTCCATCCTTCCGAGGTTGTTAAATTAAGAAGGACCCAGGTTGTTGGGGGCAAAATGTTGACTCCGTAAACCACTTAGAGAGGGCTGGAAAGCACTGCGAAGTGGTATAGAAGTCTAAATGCTATTGCTAAGTGTTATATTTCTTTTAGGGCTTGGCCAATTCTCCAGTGCTGGCTCGAGATAGGGCTTCAACATTAGCACTGCCTGTAGTACGATTTCTTTTTTTCCTGCTCCCTTCGCATTCTTTATGTTTCTTTCCTTTTTTCTTTCCTTTTTTTTTTTTTTGCTGTTGCTGGAGACAGGAAAGGCCACCTCTTTTGAATTCTCCATAACAATTAGATCTAATGCCATTTTAGAACAATTGCAAGGATGAATAACTTGGAGCTCATTTGGAAAAGAAAAATTCTGAGGGATATTTTTCTTTATTCTGGAAGAGGCAGGGGTTAGGAAGAAAGAAAGGGGGGGGAAAAACCCTTTTGATTTTATCTAAAAAAAGATTCCTGAGAAATTTTGACTCATCTTTAATTGTACGTGGGTATCTGAATACATGAATAGATTTTAATCTCTCTTTTTTTCCCCCCTGTCATGCTGCTACTTTTGCTTTGAGTGGCTCGTACATTACCCCGCCAATGGCATTTCATCTAATATTTTTGTTGTCCCTCCAGGGGAAGGAAAAACGGGGAGAAAAGTCAAGATTCAGTCAAATATTCAATTACAATTACCATATTTATTTGTTTTTGGTTAGATCAGTCGAGCAATGCATCCTAAGGGCACACAGTGTTATTTGTACACTTCTATAACAACTCAATAATTTCAGTTTCCACCTAAAATGTGCTATATATTCCTTCGGGTTACAGACTGACTAACCACTATTGTTTATCAGTCCAATTAGGTCAAAAGCAACCAACAAGAATTCTGTACAAACAAGCTTTGAATGAGGGATACCTTTGTTTTGTTGAACATAAACATTCATCCAACCCTCCGACTTAGAATTATTTGTGTGTCTTTGTGTCTCTCTCTGAGTTTGAAATTCCTTAGAGCTTTGAAGCTCCAGATCTCCCTCTTAAAAGTAAGGCAGGAGAGTAAGAGAAAACATTCTTTGATTCACAGAATTTATTGGTGGAATGATTAGACCCTGAATTATTGTCATTTCATTAGCTTCTTTGAAGTAAGGCAGCCCTTTTAAGGTAGCATAAATAGAAAGGAAATGATTGTCCCCGTTCCATTCATTGTGAATTCCGGTTTAATAATGAGAACTCTAAAATGTCTACCATAATGTGCGGCTTTCTGTATTTTATTTTGTTCCCCTTCCCTCTACGTTAAAACGGGAGCTCATATTTAAACTTCGTGTAAAACACAAAGATAATACTAGTAATGTTCAAGGCAGTGGTGAAATCCAAATTTTTTTACTACCAGTTCTGTGGGTGTGGCTTGGTGGGCGTGGTGTGGCTAGGTGGGCGTGACTTGGTGAGTGTGGTTTCGGAAGGATACTGCAAAATCTCCATTCCCACCCCGCTCCAGGGGAAGGATACTGCAAAATCTCCATTCCTACCCCATTCTGGGGCCAGCCAGAGGTGGCAATTACCAGTTCTCCGAACCACTCAAATTTTCCACTACCGGTTCTCCGAACTACTCAAAATTTCTGAAAGTCAGTAGGGCAATAAATTCACAAACATCTCGCAACTAAATAAATAAAAGAACACCATGCTATGGTTGTAAGGATTTGCTCTAGATTTCTCTTAACTTTCTTTCTTCCAGTTTTATGAAAAGTGGGTGTGACAGAGAGATATACAAGAGCATTTCTTTACTCACCACAAGGAAGGGGTGAAATGCTACCTGTTCTCACCAGTTTGGGCAAACCGGTAGTAATAAAAGCTACCAATTCAGGTGAACCGCTAGGAAAGAAAAGCTACCAGTCCATCCAAACTGATATTTCTGACGATCAGCTGTGACGCGTGATTTATATTTGCTAGAAAGCTGGAATCCTGCTTTCTAACGAATCTAAATCGCGCGGCACAGCTGTTTCCTTCCCCCTTGCTGTTCTACTTACCTTCTTAAGCCTCCCTTTTCCACGCACAGTGTGCGTTTGGCATGCACTGTGCATGCGTGAGCAGCGAACAGGTGGCAACTAATGGAGGATTTCACCACTGCCACAAGGACAAGTAACAGGAGGTCACCCCATTATGCAGCACTAGGGATTCGAACCGCTCAGTGACTAAGACACTGAGCTTGATGATCGAAAGGTCGGCAGTTCAGCGGTTCGAATCCCTAGTGCTGCATAATGGGGTGAGCTCCCATTACTTGTCCCAGCTTCTGCCAACCTAGCAGTTTGGTAGCACGTAAAAAATGCAAGTAGAAAAAATAGGGACCACCTTTGGTGGGAAGGTAACAGCGTTCCGTGCGCCTTTGGCATTTAGTCATGCTGGCCACATGACCACAGAGATGTCTTCAGACAGTGCTGGCTCTTCAGCTTTGAAATGGAGATGAGCACCGCCCCCTAGAGTCGGGAATGACTAGCCCATAAGTGCGAGGGGAACCTTTACCTTTAGCATGCTCAGGAAAGCATAGAGCTATAGGCTACACCTGGAAGGGATGAGGTTTGCAGGCGGTAACACACTGCCATCTTGTTGCCAACCCAACTTCACAGCTGTATCCCCATAGCTTTTTTTAAATATATATATGTACAAGATCTGTTCTTTGAACAGGAGAAAAAAAACACTGTAGTAGAATTCTTAGAATTCACCAAGGAGATGGATGTAAGAAAAATGAATTTTACAGGGGAAAAAGTAGAAAGGGAAACCAGATCGTTCAATAGCAAATGGCTGAATCCAACTGACAGACATGGCAGCCCATTTACATAAAAACTGATGGAAATCTGCACATCCATATAATAAGCCTTATAGTTCAAAGGAACACTGAGATGACAAGGAGGGATTTAAGCTTCAGGGGGGAAAGATATTCCGTTTTAGCCAAAACATGCTAATGACAATATAAATATCAAAAAGTAGGACTTATTAAGAAACTTTCCACTTAGGGAGAGAGAGTTGCTTAAGTACCATTGGCAGGTAAATGTATGTATGTGATTCTAAGAAAGACAGGAAACAGGGGGTAAAGCTCACGGCCCCTGATTTACCATTAATTAATTAATTAATTATTAAATTATTCATTTAATGAATGCTAATTAAGTGCATTTTTTTAAAAAAAATTGTCAAATGGGCAGAGGAAGAAAGTTACACTGGAATGGATGGTAGGTAGAATTGGTCCTTAAGGTCTTGCCATCTCTTTAAATGTCAAAGTCCAGAGAATTAAGTTTAAAGGGATTATTTAATAGGAGAGACATGAACCAGGGATGCTAATAGAGGTGAACCAGTCTCGTTTTCCAGCTTATTTTCTTCTGCTCGTTCAGCAAGGCCAAAAGGTGCACAGCAAACTAAATCTTTAGTTTCATTACCTAGCTATTCTCAAATTGGATTTGTTATGCAAGCTATGTCAGATTGTCAGTAAAACATTGGCTCACTAATTGGCATGTAGAAACTGTAGCTTGGGGACAAAAAAATAAAAAAAAAATCCAGAGTCCCATTGGACTGTATTTTGAGATTAGTGAAGTCAAACATATTTAAGATGTTAAAGCTAATGTTTAAAATTAATGTATCTGCCCTAACAGCAAGTCATACTTATTTCAATTCCTTAGTGGCCACCTTGATTGCTATTTCCAAGTCTACTTGCAAATATGATTTTATCATATATATATATATATATATATACATACACACACACACACACACACATATACATATATATATACATATATATATATATACATACATACATATATATACATA
>WNWU01000381.1:262655-282964 GCA_012654045.1 Ptyas mucosa | reverse complement strand
GAGCAGAGCAGAGCAGAGCAGAGCAGAGCAGAGCAGAGCAGAGCAGAATAACTGAGTTGGAAGGGACCTTGGAGGTCTTCTAGTCCAACCCCCTGCTTAGGCAGGAAACCCTACACAACTTCAGACAAATGTTTATCCAACATCTTCTTAAAAACTTCCAGTGTTGGAGCATTCACAATTATTCCACTGAATAATTGTTCTAACTGTAAGGAAATATTTCCTTAATTCTAAGTTGCTTCTCTTCTTGATTGGTTTCCACCCATTGCTTCTTGTCCTACCCTCAGGTGCTTTGGAGAAGAGCTTGACTCCCCCTTCTTTGTGGCAGCCCCTGAGATATTGGAACTCAGCTATCATGTCTCCCCTGGTCCTTCTTTTCATTAAACTAGACATACCCAGTTCCTGCAACCGTTCTTCATATGTTTTAGCCTCCAGTCCCCTAATCCTCTTTGTTGCTCTTCTCTGCACTCTTTCTAGAGTCTCTGCATCTTTTTTACATCGTGGCAACCAAAACTGGATGCAGTATTTCAGGTGTGGCCTTACCAAGGCCTTATAAAGTGGTATTAACACTTTTTTTTAAAAAATTGATTTATATGCCGCCCTTCTCCAGAGACTTAGGGTGGCTTACAATGCGTTAAGCAATAGCCTTCATACTTTTGTATATTTATACAAAGTCAGCTTATTGCCCCCACAAACGGGGTCCTCATTTAATCTACCTTAGAAAGGATGGAAGGCTGAGTCAACCTTGAGCCTGGTGAGATTCGAATTGACGGTAATTGCAGGCAGCTGGTTTTAATGACTATGCTTTCAGTCTGCTGAGCTAAACCTTCACATGATCTTGATTCTATCCCTCTATTTATGCAGCCTAGAACTAGTCTAAAGTTCTTTGAGGTGCATCCTGCTCAAATGTACATTAGATTATGCATTCATTTTTGGCAGAGCTACAGAATCTGTTTTCCTCCAGAAAAGCAGAACATGGAACATAAAATAACAGAGTTGGAAGGGACATTGGAGGTCTTCTAGTCAAACCCCCGGCTCAAGCAGGAGACCCTATACCATTTCAACCAAATAGCTGTCCAGTGTCTTCTTAAAAACCTGCAGTGACGAAGCCCCCACAACTTCTGAAGGTAAGATATTCCATTGGTTGATTGAGCTCACCGTTAGTTAGGTTAGTTAGGTTAGAGAAGTAATTTGAAAAATAAATCACCGAGAACTCAGATTTTAAGGAATTGACAATCGTCTATATTGTCCACGAATTGTGCCCATTCCTAGATTGGAGTGTTCTGCTCATGGTCGCACATGTCCTTGTTACCTCCCAATTGGACTACTGTAATATGCTCTATATGGGGCTGCCCTTCTGTGGAAGCTTAAGCGGGTACAGAGTTGGAAGGGACATTGAAGGTCTTCTGGTCAAACCCCCTGTTTGATCAGGAGACCCTTTACTATTTCAGACAAGTGGCTGTCCAGTCTCTTCTGAAAAGCCTCCAGTGATGGGGCATCCACAACTTCTGAAGGCAAGCCGTTCCATTGGTTGATTGTTCTCACTTTCAGGAAATTTCTCCTTTGTTCCAGGTTGCTTCTCTCCTTGATTAGTTTCCATCCATTGTTTCTTGTCTGGCCTTCAGGTGCTTTGGAAAACCAGTTGGCCTCCCCTTCTTTCTGATAGCCTCTCAAATATTGGAACACTGCTATAACATCTCTCCTAGTCTTTCTTTTCACTAAACTAGACATACCCAATTCCTGCAACCGTTCTTTGTAAGCTTTAGCCTCCAGCCCCCTAAAGAACATTTGAAGTAGAGCAGCCATCATCTTAAGACATGGGTCCCACCACTAACTCTCTTGCAGGTCATTCTCTTCACGACCATCAAGCTCCATGTCTGGTCATTGTTTGTTATTTGACTTTGGAGTGGTCACCATTGTTGGTGCATGGGCAAGCCACTCTCCATCCAACAGCATGGAACTTGTCAGAATTCCAAAATGAGATCTCACTTCTGACCTTGGTCCATGCTGTCACAGAAGCAAACTGGAGTTATAGTTGGATAACCTCTGGAGTTCTGTTCGAATCTGGTCCCTTATGTAAAGAATTCAGCTCGCAGAAGACAATCTTGTCATGATACATTGGATAAACACTGTTGGGGCATTTATGCAGAGCCCACGATTGTCTTGAATTTGTAACAATGAAAAGGTGATGACATTTAGCTGACAAGCAATATTTTTTGCTTAACATAGATCACATTTCTCTTGTGCACAGAATATATTTTCTGCGATTGCTCTAGGCTTCCAAGCAAAATCTCCTTTGATAGTCTAGTACAGGAATGTCAAACTACAGGCCCATGGACAGATCTGGCCTGCTGGGTACTTAGATCTGGCCTGCTGGGTGCTTAAATCTGGCCCATGGGACCTCCCTGGAAAGTGAAGGACCGGCCTGTGGTGCCTCTGCCAAAAAAAATGGAGTATGCGGCCCTCCCAAGCTCCATTTTCAGCTGTGATGGCCTCCTGAAACCCTCTGCCAGCAAAAATGGAGCTCAGGGAAACGATACATGGCCTTCCCAAGGTCCGTTTTCACTGGCAGAGCACTCGGGCCACTACAGGTGCCCCAACATGAATGATGTTGAGCTGGCTACACCCACCCTGGCCATGCCCACCCTGGCCACACCCATGCCCAGCACCCCCCCCCCCCCCGTAGTCAAACGCAATCCTGATGCGGCCCTCAATGAAATCGAGTTTGACACTCCTGGTCTAGTAGATGTTCTGTCCCTGTCTCCCACACGCACACACACAGCCAGCCAAGGGTTAAATAACTTTTTCAAACACCCAATTGTTAATTATCAGAAACTTGGCAGCAAAGCAGTAGCTGTCTGCCAAGAGCTTTTACTCCAAGAAGGAGGGGTTGTTCCTCCACCAGATAACACAAAAAATACAAACAGTTTGAATCAGTCCAGTAAAATAAACCCACAGCAAATTAGGCGTTGTTTTTCCAGAAGTGCAAAGTGACTTGCCAGAAGTTTCAGCTTTGTCCGTCACAGAGTCTGACTGGCCACCACACTCCCAGCCTGTGGGGTGTGGTCCAGTGACTCAGCTTAATCTCTGGCATGCCTCCTCTTCTGCGTACATTTGTCTCGCCAACGCTGGCGTGGATCCAGCCACAACTTATCTCTCTCATCGCTATCCGACTGATCGGAGACACCTGGCTCCTGGCCAATCTCTTCTCCTTCGGCAGACACCTGAGGCATTGCCAGAGAGGAGGGTCCTGGAGAGGGAGGCCTGGCTGGCTCCTCTCCTTCATGTTCGGAGCCTTCTTCCTCTGATAAGAAGGCTCGGGGGTCAGAGTCACAACTGTAGATGACCATACTCTTGTACTTTTAACTATCTTGGTTCTCCCTGGGGTAAAGGCCCAGATGCTGACTCAAGCCCAGACAACAATGGAGAAGCAGCAAAAAAAGTGGCAGGACTGAAGAAATCAGAACTATAACCAATTAATGTGAAACTATTTAATGTTGCCATTAAGTTGGGCACCCAACTGAACTGGGAGATCTGTCTTAACAGAAGTTGGAACCATGAGTGAGCGCTCCAATTTCACATTGCTATTAAATTGCAAAGCTTTGTTTATTCTCATTTTCGAAAGGATGCTCACGGTCTGTTATATGCTGGGACTATTTTTAGAACAAGGCAATCATTCAATTTCTACTCACCGGTCATCCAACAATTGTTTTAAAGGTATTGAACAGAGATAGCCAAATCATCTAGAGGTTGTGATGGCTCAGTGATCAAGAAGCTGATCGCTATGTAGGCTTTGGCATTAAAAAAAAGCCTTCAGGATCACTTTCTCAGACCTGAATTGATCCACCTGATGTATACTATAATACCTTGGGTTCCAATTCTAGGAAAAGACCAATAGGTAAAGGTAAAGAACATATGTGCTAGTCATTCCCAACTCTAGGGGGCGGTGCTCATCTCCATTTCAAAGCCGAAGAACCAGCGCTGTCCAAAGACGTCAAAGCCGAAGAACCAGCGCTGTCCTTGGTCATGTGGCTGGCATCACTCAACTTCAAAAGCGCATGGAACGCTGTTCCCTTCCCACCAAAGGTGGTTCCCATTTTTGTACTTGCATTTTTTATGTGCTTTCGAACTGCTAGGTTGGCAGAAGCTGGGACAAGTAACAAGAGCTCACCCCATTACGCGGCACTAGGAATCCGAACCGCTGAACAGCCTTTCGATCGACAAGCTCAGCATCTTAGCCACTGAGCCACTGCGTCCCTACAAAACACCAATAGCCCATCTGAAATACAGTAGCACATAAAATCGATAGGTGTTAAGGAGACCACATTCAGGTTCCATTCCACCACAGCGGCAATTGTGCTCATTCAGACCCTCATAGCTCAGAAGCCAATGGTTATGAGATGTTTTGAGAGAGAGATATACAGTCGCGCTGCAAATTTCTCCCGAGTTCTCTTCGGAAAGGTGGAAGAGCAAGGAGAAGAACGCAAAAACATTCCGTCAATTGTCCTTGAAACTTTTGGAACTAAACATCGGGGAAATGTATTCAAATCGGAGTCATGTCAGAGAAAATTACATTCAAAGCAATGTGAAGTTCTCCGCTGAATATGTTCTTCCACGCAAAAGGTATCTTGTATTACAGTGGCCGATCCCAGTTATATATAGCCCACCCTGTTTTTGCAAGAGAAATGAAGGCTGTGGAATTTGCATTCGGAAGATTTCCATACGGCTAAAGTTGCAGACGACAAATGGATGTGGGCCTTTTTTTTTTTTTTTTTAAACTCACTCTTGATGGGAGAAAAATCCCATTTCAATCAAATGACCCACTGAAATATATTGCCCTATTCTCAGGGACAGCAAAATGTTCTGAATTTATACCGATCCTTAACTGACAGCGGGGTGGATTTCTGAATAAACACACACTGTGGGGTTTTTGTGTGAGCTGGACTAATTTTAAACCTCCTCCAAGAGTTGGACAAAGATATTCGTTAAAGCAATTCCCATATCTTCTCTGGTAATTCTTTTTCTACCTATTTATAGAGAAAAACCGTGAGGTCAGGGATTAATCTCTCTTTTTTTCCCCCCAACACGTGGATTGTTTCCGAACACCTGGGTGCCCAGGTGCATAGCCGCTTGAAATGAAGGACCATGCTGAGGTCCTTCTATTGAGGCACAGACAACCATTCAATCAGTCTTCCTTGGGGTCCAGCGTAATAGAAACTCTACTATGAAACAAGTACTCTACAGCCATCAGTGAGCACGCATTTTCTCAAGGTCCTGTGGCGAAGAAACTTCTGGAACAATGTTGGCATACAAATTAGTTTCCAAGAGAGAGGTGAAAAGGTAAGCTCTTCATATTGGGTTTTTTTATTTTCCTCCGTGTTTTCTCTTTTAATTCGACTAGTCTTTCTCTTCAAGTCCTCTCTCTGTCTCATCGCCTATCTTTAGATGAAAGCAGCCTCTGTCTCGTTTGATTTGGCCTTCTATCTCCTCAAGCGGCAATGAAACACCCGTGCATTTATGTAAATGTCTGTTTGTTTAGGAGTGGGTTTTATAACCCAACATAAATGTTAACTTAAGGCAGGGGTGTTAAACTCAAGGCCCCCCCGAGCTCCGTTTTTGCTGGCAGAGGGTTGCAGGAGGCCATCGCAGCTGAAAACGGAGCTCAGGAGTCCATTTTCACTGGTGGAGTGCTCAGGCCACCACAGGTGCCCCCAACACAAGGGACGTCGAGCTGGCCACGCCCAGTCTGCCCCCCCCAAAGTCAAACACAACCCTGATGTGGCTCTCAATGAAATTGAGTTTGACATCCCTGACTTAAGGCATTCTGGTAATCTTTTTTTTTTTTCCACGTCAAAGTCGTGATGATTTGGAGAAGTGCAAATCCAAAGAATGATTGTGGTGTTAATCCTTGTACTGGTCTGGGGATTGTGAAGAGGAAGACATGCATCTTCTCATGTGGCTGTATTTGAACCTCAAGTACATCTTCAAAGGGTCGTTTAGAGAAGGGAGCTACCATTCTGTATTGAGACAAATGGATGGGTTTGGTCTTGAATGGGCTTGACACTTTCCTATGTGAGGATAGAGGGAGACTCCTGCTCCTCAAGGTAAACCGCTCCAAACTCGACTGCAGAAAATACGACTTCAGCAACAGAGTGGTCAATGCCTGGAATGCTCAACCTGACTCTGTGGTTTCATCCCCAAACCCCCATAACTTTAACCTTAAACTGTCTACCGTGGACCTCACCCCATTCCTAAGAGGTCCGTAAAGGGGGCATGCATAAGCACACCAGCATGCCTACCGTCTCTGTCAGAGGTAGGTTTCAGCAGGTTCTGACCAGTTCTAGAGAACAGGTAGCGGAAATTTTGAGTAGTTCGGAGAACCGGTAGTAAAAATTCTGACCAGCACTGTCCCCATCTATTCTCTGCCTCCCAAATCCCAGCTGATCAGGAGGAAATGGGGATTTTGCAGTAACCTTCCCCTGGATTGGGGAGGGAATGGAGATTTTACAGTATCCTTCCCCTGCCATGCCCACCAAGCCATGCCACTCCCACCAAGCCACGCCCACAGAACCGGTAGCAACAAAATTTGAAACCCATCACTGGTCTCTGTCTACTGTCCCCATTTATTTGTATTCATTTCTTTCATTCATATCCACGTTTATATTTATACCTACTATCTCGTACATGCTTGACAAACTAATAAATATAAATAAATATACAAATACTGTGTAATGACCTTGATGAAGCAATGTCATCTTACAAGACGTTGGAAGTGTACCTTCTCAGGGATGGCTCCTGACCTCTGTTTCCACCTAATGATTTTTTTTTTTTTTGCAAGTGCCTGAAAGCATTTTTCGTCCTCCCGTTGGTTATCATTTCACTTAACAAAAACATCTGTACTCTCCCAATTGTCTCTTCTTTCCCTCTCTTATTTCATTTAAGTTGCTGAAAATAGCACAACCCATTTACAGTTTCAGCAATTTAGCTTGGGCTAAAGATATTTCAAGGCATTTCTCAAAGAAGAGGAGATGGGATTGAATCATATGAGTATTTGGGAGAAAGAATGGAGATACGAGAGATGCCCAGTTATGCCATTGCCTTTGCTCAAGTGGTTGAAGCACAATCCAAGTGGACAATTTCAAGTCTGTTCATTTACCAGTCATCATCTGTCTTTACACAAGAATAAAATGGATGTTTGGGGGAGGAATAGGAATTATATCACAGAGGAGTCCTTGGTGCTCTCTGAGCTTGGTTGTTTTCTTGCAGACGTTTCATGACCCAACTAAGTAACATCATCAGTGCTAGTAAGGAATGGGGTTTGCTCTTAGCTTATATTCTAGTGGCTTGCCTTGTTAGATTGGTGGGAGGGACCTTGAAGGTACTTTGGTTGGGCTGTTTACTCTTGTTTGGCAGTTCCTTGATTGGGGTATTGTTTACTTGGTTGTTGGTCTGATGTCAACTTTGGAATTACTTACACTCATCTGTGTACTGATTGCTGGTGGGGAGGTGTTTTGGTCTTTTTGTTTCCTTTTTGGCTTGTTGATTGTCTCTTTTACATGGTAGGTAGATATTTTTATGTCTATGTGTCTATTGATGGCTACGATATTTTTCGGCGTATAAGACACACCAGAGTATAAGACGCATCTTAGTTTTTGGGGAGGAAAATAAGAAAAAAGCTGATTGGTGTGTGGCTCAGCGTCTCGGAATACCCCCAATCAACTGTTCCCAGAGGTGAATTTTAGCAACAGGTTCCTTGGTTGTGAGCTCTGTGCCTTGCTTTTTTTTTTTTTTTTTGCTTTTTCCCCCTGCCTCTGAAAGCCTCCAAAACAGAGCTACAGAAAAAAAGCCTCTGAAGCTCTGTTTCTGAGGCTTTTTTTCTGAAGCTCTGTTTGGAGGCTTTTTTTCTGAAGCTCTGTTTGGAGGCTTTTATTCCTGAAACTTTGTTTCTGATGCTTTTTTCAGTCTCTGAAACCTCCACTTGAAAAGCTGGGTGGGGCTACATTCGGAGCCACCAGACGCACCCAGATTTTCACCCTCTTTTTTGGGGGGGGCAAAAGATGCGTCTTATACTCCAAAAAATACAGTAATTTGTCAGAGTGCCAGGCTTCTAGCATTTTTAGACTTGGCTTGATTTAGGATGGCCACAGTTTCCCAGTTGAAGCTATGATTAAGTCTGTCCATATGTTGTGATGTCTCCTATCCTTCTCATTGACTAGTCCCTGTGATGTCATTGTGGGCTGAACTATTACCTGCATAGGTCCTTGGTCCTCCAGGTTTTATTGTCGCTGTCCTTGAAGCATCCACTAACCCTAGTGGTTGGTTTGAGAGGAGTTAGAGTTCGTTCACAGAACCAGAAAGATTGTAAGGTGCCTATCCCTAAGAAAAAGGAAGATACAAATCAGATTGAGATCAGTTTTGTTGTGCTGGAAATGTGAAAGCTTCATAAGCCTATTTTTTCCTGACCATTGCATTGCCAGCTAATGGTCTAAAAGCTTTCAGTGATCTTGGCTTGCTATCACTATAACAGTAACACAAGGCATAGAATCTTACATGGTTACTGTGTTTTTCAGACTGTAAGACACGCCTGACTAGAAGACACACCTAAATTTAGAAGAGGAAAACAACCGAAAAAAGCTTTTGGCCTCCATGTGGCCCATTTTTGGTCCTTTTTTCAGGCCCATTTTCAAGGCTTTTTTTGGCCTGTTTTCGAGGCTTTTTGGATCATTTTTGAGGCTTTGTTTGGTTTGTTTTTTCTGAAAAAATGGGCCAAAAAACCCTCAAAAACAGTCCAAAAAACCCCTCAAAAACAGGCTGAAAAAAGACTCAAAAACAGGCTGAAAAAAGCCCCCAAAACAGGCAAAAAGAAAAGGCCTGAAAAAGGCAAAAAAAGGCCTGAAAATGGGGTGTGCCGAGGCCAAAAAATGGCCGTTGGGTGGGTGGGGGCTTTGGCAATAATCAGTCTATCAGATGCACAGACATTTTCACCCTTGATTGAGAGACAAAAAAGTGCATCTTATAGTCGGAAAAATACAGTAATTAAAATTATATGAGCCCAATGGAAGGAACACTGCCACGATATGGTGTGTTCAAAGAAGGGACGATACAGAAAAACATAATTACTTATGAATAAATTATCTTGGAAAGAGAGAGGAAATGATATATATCAAGGGAGACACTTGAAATCATTAGTGAAAGTTAATTATTGAAGGACTTTAAAAATGGAAAACAAAATATTTCCTTAAGTTTGCGTTTTGCCAGTATTATTTAAATGCTCACTATAGATACATAGCTCTAACGCTACAGGGAGTGGATAAGAGAGGCCGGTTAGCTCTTCACCCATATTAACTTATAATGAGTTTTTTAAAAGATCTGGCTTAATGTGATGTTTGAGCCAAGCATCTGTCAATTGTGCCTTAACGTGTTGTCTGAATTTAGTTATGAATGAAATATACGTGTGCCAGAATAATGTTGCAGGTGTCTGGGTTCCAAGTAATACCCCCAATGAAATCAAACTCCGAGGCTTGAGTTTCCTCAAAGCCAATTTTTATTAGAGATGTCATATTGGCACATCTGGGAAAACATGAATTTGAGAGCTTCCGGGATTTCCTTACCCAAAAGAAAGTTCAAGTCCTTGCCCATCACCCACATGTCCATCACACGAACCAATCAGATAACCTCCGGAACAGAAGATACCTCCCCAGTCTTCTCAGCACAGCTGCAGGACATAACGGCCTTGACTTTCTAGAAAGAATGTTATATTGACTACCGTACATATCATCATCACTCCATACAATGCCCCCTCCCATTTTCCCACAGTAGAATTTGTGGTAGGCCTAAAGGCTCAAAGGTAAAAGGTAAAAAATTGGTTTACAACCAATGCCATCTCAGTACTGTACACCAGCCTGAATCCGCCTTATATGTCGGTTCCTGGATTGTGCTCACCAGGTTGTAAACCAAGAGCCTTGGTGGAGCAGCAGACTAAAGCGCTGTTAAATAGCACTTAGTTGCCAGCTGCCTGCAATTACTGCAAGTTCAAATCTCACCAGGCTCAAGGTTGACTCAGCCTTCCATCTTTCCGAGGTAGGTAAAAAGAGGACCTGGATTGTTGGGGCAATAAGCTGACTTTGTATAAAAAAGAACACCACTTAAGGGGGTGGGGCTGAAAGCCCTACTAAGCAGGTATATACAAAAGTATGAAGGCTATTGCTTAATGCATTGTAAGCCGCCCTGAGTCTCCGGAGAAGGGCAGCATATAAATCAAACCAATAAAGAAAGAAAGAAAGAAAGAAAGAAGAGATACTAGGCTTAGATATCTATCAAAGCTTCCAAAGGGTTTATTTCCCCATTGGCAGGGATTCCAGAGGTTCATAACTGAATAAGCAATGTAGGCAGCTTGGAATTATAATGTCCTACGGTCTTTGTTTTACACTGTGTCAATTCAGGTTTTAACTGAAGAACCTATAGGGCTCCAGATGTTGCTAAATCACAGTTTGCATTATTCACGAATGGCCAATGAAAACTGGCATCTGAAAGGATGTAATTTTTGCCACCTACAAACCACAATACGGGCGGGAGAAAGAAATGGGTGCGGCTTCCTTTTTTTGAGTCCCGATGTCATGACATCATGTTGTTTCTGCTGTACTGTTGCAAAGCATGTTTCGTAATCTGCTTCCCTTTGTGGAGGTCTAAGCTACTATGTAGGAGAGGAGGAGAAGAAGGAGAGAATAGAGGTAGTCTACTGGTAGAATAAGGGATGTGGTGGCTCAGTGGCTAAGACGCTGAGCTTGTCGATTGAAAGGTCAGCGGTTGAGCCATTCGAATCCCTAGGGCCGTGTAACGGGGTGAGCTCCCGTTACTTGTCCCAGCTTCTGCCAACCTAGCAGTTCGAAAGTAGGTAAAAAATGCAAGTAGAAAAATAGGGACCACCTTTGGTGGGAAAGTAATAGCGTTAAGTGCGCCTTTGACATTTAGTCATTCTGGCAACATGACCACGGAGACGTCTTCGGACAGCACTGGCTCTTCGGCTTTGAAACGGAGATGAGCCCTGCCCCCTAGAGTCAGGAACGACTAGCACGTATGTGCGAGGGGAACCTTTACCTTTACCTTACTGGTAGAATATAGTCTGGAGTCTGGGAAACGTTGCTTCCCAGAGGGAAAACAGGCAGCAGAGCACAAAACGGCTGGCAGGCAGCAAAGACTCAAGGCAGCTCCTCCCATAGAATATATCCCCAGTTATGCAGATAGTTGCTTTAACCTGGCAAGATTCTGTCTATAGGAGAACAACGGTAAAGGAGTTACTCAGAAATAACTCCCGACCACCATCACCTTCCTCACTCTATCCATTGCTAACATGTCACTAGAGAAGATGTCCCACCAATTCTGTTATACGCCCGCCCGTCTCTAATACTGACCCTTTCGTATCACATTCAGTGGTTTGCAGCTATGACCCGGCCTGTAAAGCTCTATTGAACTTGGATGAGTTATATAGAACTTTGTGGCGTATATTAAAACTCTAGGGAGAAAGAATCCAGGAAATCCTTCATACTTGACACTTGTATCAATGATGGCATTAAAAAAATATATATATTTAAAATTATTTACATGTCCTGGGTCTTTTCCAGAGCTTGCTCAATATTTCTGTAGAATCTTTATTAATTAACACTTCAATATCTTGTGATATTTGAATCACCACCGAGTTTTAGCCGGAGGCAAAGCAAGCCTCATTTTTTTTTTCAAAGTTCATTAACATTTCCTGTGGTTATGCAGTCATTAAGTTAGGGATCTCATTATGTTGCCATTAGGATAACATAAAACCAGTTCCAGTGTAGCACATTTGTTAATTATAAAGTAATCTAAACCAATCCAAAAAGAGAATCTATTTGATTTATTCTAATTGTTTATAGATGCTATAAATCGCCCCCCAGTTCTCTCCTTCTGAACAGATTCCAAGGGGGCGCCACAAAACCAGAGAGTTATATACCAGCAATAGTGTCCTGGGCATTATCGACCAGATTTAAAAAGAAAACAGTTCAGAGGTTTTGTAGGTAATGGCAAAAACCCATTTTAAAGGCATTTGCTGACATCTGGAAAGCTTCAGAGCCATTCCAGGCAATTACATTGTGGCTGGAAGATCGGTCTTCTGCTTGAGAGAAGAAAAGAAATGAGCCTTCCCAAATAATGAGGATATTGGAAAGCAGTCAGGAAAAATAGCTAGGTAGAGTGGAAATCAGGGCTGGAAGGCGTATTTTTTGGCTATCTAGTTACTTGGAAAGAATAGGATTCCTTAATCTACCCTTAATCTACCCAGGCTGTTTTAGCTGCCATACCGTAAAAAAATATAAGTTGCAAGCTATTGTGGAGCACGGAATATTTTTATTTATTATTTAGTTAGAGAATTTATATGGCTGCCCATTTGTAAGGCCGCTTACAAAGAACATAGAATAATAGAGTTGGAAGAGAATATCCCCTGTTCATGCAGAAGAACCTGTATCATTCTGGCTGCCCTGTCTGTCTGTCTGTCTGTCTCTCTCTCTCTCTCTCTCTCTCTTTCACACACTCCATCTCTCTCTCCCTCACTCCCCCCTCTCTCTCCCTCTTCTTCTCTCTCTCCCTCACTCCCTCTCTGTCCATCTCTCCCTCCCTCTCTCTTTCTCCTTCCCTCTTCTTCTCTCTCTCCCTCCCTTCCTCTCCCTCCACCTCTCTCTCTACCCTCCCTCTCCCTCCCTCCCTATCCCCCCCTCTCTCCAAAATCACTGGGCAGATAAGCATACATAGCCTCTTTCCCCCCCCTATTTATTATCTAAGAATGAGTATGGAGAAATGGATTGGGTGGGACTGGGGAGATTCAGTTTAATGGAGAGACACATTTAACCATGGAACTACAGTTGATTCTACTCGACAGAGTTGATGGACTGTGTAATCCACCTGCCTTGAACTCCCACAGAAAAGATAAGATATACCTCTGACAAATAAAGTGAATGAAATCCTCCTTATTGCTTGCTAAAATAACGCTCAGCAAGGCAGATGGAAATAAAAGCACCTTTAAAAAGGATAATTTACAATATGAAAAAACAGTGATTAAAATATCAAATGAAAACATGCTGGGCCTGTGGTTAAGGATCTGGGAATCTACACTCACTAGAGCAGGGGTCTGCAACCTTAAACACTCAAAGAGCCATTTGGACCCGTTTCCCACAGAAAAGAAAACACAGGGAGCCACAAAACTCTTCCTGTGCCTGACTATTTCTTGAGCGCCCACAAAACTAGCATATGTGGTTGAATTAAATGTTCTGTTTTCTTCTGAAACTTTTCTTTTCTTGGATTTATCCTTGGTTGGCCTACCAGGGGGTTGAAAAACTCAATAAATTGCATGCCGGTTGGTGTCGCACATTGGCGGTTATGATGCATATTTTGCGTGAGAGGGAGCCGCAGCAGAGGGGTGAAAGAGCCACATGCGGCTCCAGAGCCACAGATTGCTGACCTCTGCACTAGATGAACATTAATAGAGCAAGTAGTTTAAATGCTCCAAGTTTATCTGAGATTTTTTTAAAAATTCCTCTGCCGTTGCCAAAGAAAGGCAGTAATGCGAGCGAATGCAGGATTTCAAGAGCTGTGCTTCAGCCGATTAATTTTTATTCAACCTCATTTTCAAGGATTCTTTAGTTTTAATAAACAAGCAAATACAGTCCTGGACAATGAAGGAGCATGAGAAATGAGGTAGAAAGGAACATGGAAATGACTAAAATGAAGAATGTGGTTCATAAGGTACCCAAATTACATAGCCAAAGACCGATCAGAGAAACTTCACTTGCTACAGAAGATACAATCCATATTCTGTGGGAGGATATAGGAGGTAAAGCATTTCATCTGAGAAAATGCTGCCTCATTATTATCATATCACCGTGATCTTACCTCATTCCACCAATTTCTGAAGGAGCCATTAAGAGAGAATTGGAGCCGCCTTCAGTGACCGAACTTGCTCTGCTCTGCTTCCACTTCCTGTATGCATTGCTAAAATTGCAAAAAAGATAGCACAACTGGATTGTTATCTCAATTCAATAGCACACGCGTTGCCATTGGAGGTCATCGGAAACCAAAGTGAACATCTACCTGCGCGCAGACTGTATATAGATGATTTTAGCCAAACTTTCCTAAATTGGGACATACTTCAGCATTCCAGTAACGGTCATATTGGTTGGGGCTCTTTGATATCTGTAAGGTGCCTAGGAAGGAAAAAAAGCTTCTCAATCAATAACATGTTGACTTTAAGAGGCACCTAAGAGTGATGTGGTGGCTCAGTGGTTAAGACACTGGGCTTGTTGGTTGGAAAGCCAGCAGCCTGGGTTCGAGACCCAAGCACTACATGATGGGGTGAGCTCCCATCCTTGGCTCAGCTCCTGCCATCCTAGCAGTTCAAAAGCATGCAAGTGCGAGTAGATAAATAGGTACCACGTTGGTGGGAAGGTAACAGCACTCCATGACGTCATGCTCCCACATGACTGCGGAACTGTCTTCAGGCAGCACAGACTCAAGGGCCTTGAAACAGGGATGAACACCACTCCCTATAGTTGGCAATGACCAGCAGAGTAAAATCTGTATGGGGACTCCTAAGAGGCACCAATGAGATGCAGTTACTGGGGGAGTGGCTATTGTCCCACTCCCCTCTTGGTATTTACAGATGGAAACTTTTGGAATGGACTCGGTTGGTCAGAAGTTTAGATTTGCCAACTTAATATAAATGATTTTTCTGCTAGTGTTAATTTATGCAGCTTCGGAAATTATATTCTCACTTCTATCTGGAAGGTGATCAATTTGCTTCCTGTCTCTAATAGGAATTTAAGAACATTTACGGTTGTCTCCAGAGAATTGGGAGGAAATCAGGAAGGTTTTCTCCATTCCTTTTTGTTCATAGATCAACATGGATTTAAACAGGAGCAAGAACAAATCTTGGCCGAGCTTAATAACTTTGTAGAAGACAGAGGTCATTGCTTTAATTATATTCCTCACTGTTTCTCATAATTCACTGCATTTGTTAATATAGCTAGAGCTTATATTTAGAGAATCAATTTAGTATAGTCTTCTTCTTCTTCTTCTTCTTCTTCTTCTTCTTCTTCTTCTTCTTCTCCTCCTCCTCCTCCTCCTCCTCCTCCTCCTCCTCCTCCTGCTCCTCTTCCTCCTCCTCCTCCTCCTCTTCCTCCTCTTCTTCCACCTCTTCCTCCTCCTCCTCTTCCATCTCCTCCTCCTCCTCTTCCCCCCCCTCCTCCTCTTTCTTCTAGAATGAACTAGTGAATCTGAACAAAGGAATAAGGTCATTGCTGATCCTCTTTCTCATCAGCCTTACCTGCCTCAAGTTCCCCCTTGTCCAGGTAAATGAAACAGATCAGCACACCACATTTTTGAGCACAGAATTTCATCCACTGATGATGTATGTTGCCTTACTTATAAATCTTTCTCACTATTCTGAATGTAACAGTAAACACTCATTGGATAATTCTGAATCAGACAGTTAGAAGACGACCCTGCAGAAATATTTTGTAAACTACATATACATACATACATACATACATACACACATACATACATACATACATACATACATACATACATACATACGGTATATAAATACTTTTTTCTTCTCTTAGGAATATTTTTTTCTTCTACTCCAGCCAGGCAACTAGCCAAAAGGGATTATAAATCTAAATCGCTAAATCACTACCTGCTTGCACATTTCCATCGTTTTTCATTTTCAGTTATTGCCAGGGAGAAAAGTTCTTCTAATTGTTTTTCCCTTGTAGTTCACATTCATGATTCTTTGGGATTTCTTTCAAATCTCAAAAGAGACGAGAATCAAGAGGAAATTCTCCTGAGTAAAGGCATGGTTGCACTTCCTTAATCAGGAGATAACCAAGAGAAGATGGATGAATGTCTTTTTTTTTCTTTAATTGTATCATACCCCTCTAGTCTCTCTGCTGTCTACCTAGTAATCTATGAGAATGTGAGATTAACCCTGTCTAGGTTCCTCTAGTCAGCATTTGTAGGAAACCATGGAGATGACCCTGGAAAAGCTGTACAGAAGCTGTCAAGAAAGCAAGAGGTACAAAAACTTGAGTTAGAATAAAAGAACAAAGAGGTGGAAGGGATCTTGGAGGTCTTCTAATCCAATGCCCTGCTCACGTAGGAAGCCCTCTACCATTCCAGACAAGTGGCTGCCCAGTCTTCTCTTAAAAGCCTCCGGTGATGGAGCATCTACAACTTCTGAAGGCAAGTCATTCCATTGATTTTTTGCTGTTAGGAAATTTCTCCTTAGTGCTAGGTTGTTTCTCTCCTTGATTAGTTTCCAACCATTGCTTCAGGTGCTTTGGAGAATAGGTTGACCTTTGTGGTAGCTCCTCACATATTGGAACATTGCTATCACATCTCTCCTAGTCCTTCTTTTCACTCAACTAGACATACCCAATTCCTGCAAACGTTCTTTGTAAGTTTTAGCCTCCAGTCCCCTAAAGAACATTTGAAGTAGAGCAGTCATAGTCTTAACACATGGGTCCCACCACTAACTGAAACACTGTTATCATGTCACCCCTAGTCCTTCTTTTCACAAAAGTCCTTCGTTTCACATTTAAATCAGTTTTCTGATGGGTCTGCATCATCTGGCGGGTAGCATTCCATATTACACAATAGGCATTGGTTGCATCTTTGATATCCACAAATAGGACATCAAAATTGCTCTCCTCTCAGATCCTTGTACCTAGCATGAAGAGAGGGATAACCCCAGGCCTGGCAGGAACACTCAGATATCAAAACAAATAACCGTTGACACATTTGCCCTCTAGCATTTATATATCTGCACAGTTCGGTGCCATATGTGATCATTGCATCAATTTTGCTGTTATATACCTTTATGATTGGAACTAGTGAACCTGGATAGCTGTGGTTCGTAAGCTGCCTTATGGTGTTGGCCCAGGCTGTAGCCCTTAAACAAATCCTCTTAAAACAGGGTGCCAGGGAGCCAGGACTTATTTGAATGAAGGCAAATCCTAAATACAGATAAGACTTTGTTGTTGCTGTTGTTGTTGTTGTTGTTGTTTAATTTATATTTATATGCCGCCCTTATCTGGAGACTCAGGGTGGCTTACAATGCATTAAGCAATAGCCTTCATACTTTTGTATATTTATACAAAGTCAGCTTATTGCCCCCACAAACCGGGTCCTCATTTTACCCACCTTAGAAAGGATGGAAGGCTGGTGAGAATTGAAGTCGCAGTAATTGCAGGCAGCTGGATGTTAAATGCTGCCTTAGTAGAGGCATTAGCCTCCTATGCCACTCAGGCTCCTAATTAGCCTCCTACGCCACTCAGGCTCAGGCTGTTAGTTGCGAAGTCATGTCTGACCCATTGCGATCCCATGGACAACATTCCTTCAGGCCTTCCTGTCCTCTAACATCCTCTGGAGTCCGTTTAAGCTCACGCCGACTGCTTCAGTGACTCCATCCAGCCACCCGGTGGTGGGATTCAAATAATTTAACAACTGGTTCTCTGCCCTAATGATTTCTTTCAACAACCAGTTCACCAAACTGCTCTGAAAGTTAACAACCGGTTCTCCCGAAGTGGTGCGAACTGGCTGAATCCCACCACTGCAGTCACCTCCTTCTCTGCTGTCCCCTTCTTCTTTTGCCCTCAATCGTTCCCAGCATTAGGCTCTTCTCCACCTAGTCCTTCCTTCTCATTAGGTGACCAAAGTATTTGAGTTTCATCTTCAGGACCTGGCCTTCTAAAGAGCAGTCAGGGTTGATCTCCTCTAGGACTGACCGGTTTGATCGCCTTGCAGTCCAAGGGGCTCGCAGGACTCTTCTCCAGCACCAGAGTTCAAAGGCCTCAATTCTTTGGCGCTCAGCCTTCCTTATGGTCCAACTTTCACAGCCATACATTTGTTCTATGTGTTCCCTAGCCAGGCTCCAAATAAACCTGGATTTGACTCATTCTGAAAACAACTACTTTAGTTTCGGATTAATTGACATTCAGGAAGTTCAGTGTCAGTAAGCACTAAATCCTCTAGAAATTTGCCTAATCCATTTTGCAGCCATCTAAACCAGAGGCCAACACAACATCTTGTGACAACATATTCCACTGGTGGATTACACACCGTGTAAAGAACTAAAAAGTTTTTTTCCCCGTATTTTCTCTCGTTAGTTTATGCTTAAGATAAATCCTAATGGAAGACACAAGGATGAAAGTCCTCTCATCATTTTTTTTCAATTTGGGAATTGGGGCCAATTGGAGACACTTCAGAGAAATGAAAATATGGAAACAACCTGTTCAGTAGCATCATCTGCCAAACTCCAGCGATAAAATCCGTTTAATGCCACCAGGAGAAATTTCAAGCAAGCAAACAAAAAAATATCAAAGCACTGAGAAAGAAAGAAGAGAGATATCGACCGCTTTTCGATGGAAGAAGACTCTTGAGAAAGTGTGAGGCAGATTTTGGCAACTCTCTTTTCCCCCTTATTGACATTCTACTGATCCTGGAGGACTCAGAGCAACACTACTTGAGATTTAATGCAATTGGTAGTGTCCATTTTTAAAACGGATTTGGTTTTTTTTTGTTTGTTTTTTTTTTTTTAGAATAGCAGAACATTTATCTGAGCACCCTGATATCCAGGGCTGGGATTCAGCCGGTTCGGACCAGTTCGGGCGAACCGGTAACTCTGACGATCAGCTGGGACCTGTGCTACACCGACCTATATTTCCTTTGTTTGAAGCTCAGCTGATAGGTGCGGCAGAGCCGATTGCCATGCCTCAGCTGTTTTACTCACCAGGGCTGCAGTAGAAGGTAGGTTTTAGAGCTGTTTTCAAATACACCACATGCACACAGAGTTTGGCGTGCGCTCAGCGAACCAGTTGTTACACCAGTTGAATCCCACCACTGCTGATACCTCCCAAGTGTCAGCGTTCCAAGTAATGCACCCATAGAAATTAGAACTCTGAGGCAGGCAAATTCCTCAAAGAACAGTTTTACTGGGTATGTCATATTGGCACAACTGGTGAAAGCCAACCCTAAGATTTCCCGCAGCTTTCGCCGAATTAAAAGTGAAAGTTTCCCCTTTCCCCACAAGTCACTGGTCATGCTGTCCAATCTAAGAGCTGGCCGGTTGCTTGGTTACTTCACTCCTCCTCTCCAGCCAATGTCCTTGGCTTCTCACGGGAAAGTTTTATTGTTTTGGCATGCGTGCATTCTCACATTTGCAAACCAGTAGGGAAGGTAAGTGAATGCCACCTCTGGAGTAGTTCTAACTTGTTCTGATGACCAAAAACTGGTTCTCTCTCTCTCTCTCTCTCTCTCTCTCTCTCTCTCTCTCTCTCTCTCTCTCTCTCCCTCCCTCCCTCCCTCCCTCCCTCTCTCTCTCTCTTTTCTTTGGCATCACACCCAGAGGTCAGGAGACAGCTTAAGCTCCTCTGGGTCTGAACTAACTGCCAATGCAAATGAAAGAAATTATGAGGCAGTCTGTAGCTCATCTTGCATTTTGTCAGACATCCAGAGAAGAAATGAATTTAGGAGAAGCATAATTAAAATGTGGCCCATGATAATGTCTGGCCAATCAAGCAATAAATGAAGAATGGTCTGTTTTAGGAAGCTTCTCTGAAATGGATCTACCTAATTTATTTTTTATTTGATTCTCTTTTACAAAAGGAGAAGACTCCCAGTGTCAGAAGCAGGCTCGGACAGTGGTGCAGTCACTGAAAAGATGTGTCTGGAGGCTGACATCTTGCATTTTGAACATGCATTATAAATATCTTGGCATATGTACAGCATTAAAGCACCACTGCTCCCCTACCCAATTCCTTCTCTAGGGAAAAAAAAAATTCTCGGTCATCTTTGTGATCTTTCGTTCCCGCACTTTTACGTACAACCAAAATGATTCAATTGTGATTAAACTTCGGGGCCCTATGAAATGAAAGGTGCCAGCTGTTTGTTTGCTATTTGTTACTAGTTGATCCAGCCCCAGATTAGTAACGGCATTGTACAGGGTTGCATGTATGGGTTCAGTTGTACATTCGTTTAGGGTCCAATTAATAAGAGGTAGATTGAGGTCACCAAGAAAGATAAGAGGGTGTGGGCAGGAGGCTGCGAGACTTCTTGTGTTAAGTAGCTTGCATTTAAGGTCTGTAGTGGTAGATCTTGTGGAAGTTAGGGGCATGCATGCCTAGTGTTAGTTGTTGGGGTGGTTGTTGTTGGGACGTGGGCCATTAGTCTTACTTATAGAATAGAGTAGAGTAGAGTAGAGTAGAGTAGAGTAGAGTAGAGTAGAGTAGAGTAGA
>WNWU01000381.1:242768-256446 GCA_012654045.1 Ptyas mucosa | reverse complement strand
AGGAAAGGAAAGGAAAGGAAAGGAAAGGAAAGGAAAGGAAAGGAAAGATTAGGGGTGACATAATAGCAGTGTTCCAATATTTGAAGGGCTGCCACCAAGAAGAGGGGGTCAACCTATCCTCCAAAGCACCTGAAGGCAGGACAAGAAACAATCGATGGAAACTAACAAAGGAGAGAAACAACCTGGGATAAAAGAGAAACTTCCTAACAGTGAGAACAATTAACCAGTGGAACAGCTGGCCTTCAGAAGTTGTGGGTGCTCCATCAGTGACGGCTTTTAAGGAGAGAAAAATGGTCATTTGTCTGAAATGGTATAGGGCTGTGATGGTGAATCTATGGCACGACTGCCAGAGGTGGCACGCAGAGCCCTCTCTGTGGGTATGCGAGCCATCGCCCCAGTTCAGCTCCACCACACATGTTCATGGGCCTCCCACTGGCCAGCTGGTCTTTGGGTCTTTGCCACAAATGCATGGGGAGGGCATGTGCAGGGGGGCATGGTGCATGCGCATGGGGTGGGGCGCATGCGGGGAGCCATGCGTAGGGGATTGAGCATGTGCATGGGGCACATATACACATGTGGGGGGTGGGAGGCATGCAGGGGGTGCACGCATGCATGGGGGCTGAGGTGCATGCATGGGGGTTGCACAGACATTGCATTTTGGGGGTTCGGGCACACTCATGCTTTCAGCACTTGGTCCGGAAAAGGTTAGCCATCACTGTTGTAGGGTCTCCTGCTTGAGAAGGGGGTTGGACTAGAAGACCTCCAAGGTCCCTTCCAACTCTGTTATATCCTCAAAGCAGAGCCAACACAGAGGCAGGCTCGGGAGAAATCAAAGAGTGAGATATACTGAAGATCAGTGGTGGTATTCAACCGGTTATATCCGGTTCGGGCAAACCTGTAGCAGCAGCTGCGGGAGGCTCCGCCCACCCGCCCGGATGTCATCACATCCCTTTTTTGACGCTCTGCATTTGTGCGGAAGGTCCTGCACATGCGTGAGCTCGTGCACACTCACATTTGCAAACCAATAGCGAAGGAAAGGCAAGAGGTGAAGACAGATGCAGGACGATGGCTAAGAATGCTGCAGGATGGAGGATGTGGCAGGATGGTCTAACTGTCATTATCTATTAATACCACCCCTGCTGAAGATCCTGGAAACTGCAGCAGAGTTCAAGGAGGAAGGGAATAATTTCACCCAGTGTTTAAGATTGCTCAGTAGTAACAAGGCAATTTTTTTTCCTGGCTCTACATCTGTCCAGCAACAAGGTATAAGATGAAGAGAAGCGAAAGAAAAGGGTCGAGAGTTACTCCTGACCAGTTTTCTCCCATTGTTCCTAATTAGTGGCTTGGCCAAGCCTGCTTGAGCAGGATGAGGTGAAGCAGGGTGTAGAAATGTGTGTCTCGAGCTCGCTTTGCTTGACTCGATCAATAAAGCTTTAGCTTTATTGTTGGTCTGATTTCACTATCTTCCTGCAGATTAGGGGAGTGCAGTCCTCTATAACTAGGGTGTGACAGCCTACAGACTTCCTAACAATGGCAACAATTTTCTCTCATTATCACTGGCCTAGGGCAATGTCTAATTTGGAGTTGTTCACAGCAAACTTCTGTTTCTGGGAAATTTCTCACTTCTCTGTTTGAAAAAAGAAAATTGCTCTGATTCCATGAGCTCATGAGTGTCTTAAGGAGAACTGGGATATGGTGAAGGCAACAGTGGTGTGGTGATGGAGGTGTTGAACTTTTAGTCACCTTCAGCTGGATAATGTTGTGGTCCTCCAGCAGCCTGTGGAGCTGGCAGCAGAGTCAAACAGTGAGGAGGCTGGGAAGGAACATGGGCCAGTCCTGGAGTCTGGGGAAGGCTCAGACGAGGGCTCTGTGTCGGAGGCAGAGAAAGGGCCATCTGGGAGATACGTTCTGCCTCCAGAGCCTCTAGAGTCGGACCTCAGCGAGGCAGAGGAACAGGGGGAGCCTGTTCCCAGTGCACGCATGCTCAGAGCTGCCAGAAGGCAAGAACAGTTAAAACAAAAGGGACGACTCGGGAGTAGGGCTGGGAGATTATTGGCCCTTCCCATAAGACTTAAAAGAGGAGCAAAGGCACATGGGCCTTTGCAGGAAGCAACATTGTTAATTCTGTGCAGTTTAAAGTCTGAAGCTCTGTTTGATTCTGGACTCCGTGTGGCTTTGCCAATTAGGTCTTTGGCAGCATGTCAAGGGAGATAAAGGTGGGTGATTATCAGGACTCTTTACAATTATTTGGGACACATCTGTGAATGAACAGAATTCATTCACGTGATCCAAATTCAGATATTTGGCAACTGATTCATATTTATGACCGTTGCAGCATCCCAGCGTCATATGATCCCCTTTTGCAACCTTCTGACAAGCAAAGTCAGTGGGGAAGCCAGATTCACTTAACAGCCAAATTACGGACAACTCCATGGCAAGAAAGGTCATAAAATGGGGCAAGAGTCACTTAACCAATGTCTCACTGAACAACAGAAATTGTGGGCTCAAGTGTGGGCCGTACGTTGAGGGCTACCTCTACGGTGTTGAATGAAAGACAGGAGGATAGTTCTAACAATAAATACGGGAGTGGGCTTCAAAAATTTTAGCAAGGGGGCCTCTGCCTGGTTGCTGGTTGGATGTGGTGATGGTGGGTGTGGCCTAGTCAGCCTCCTGAACCATGGCGGGGGGGGGGCATTTTTGCCCTCCCCAGGCTCCGGAGGCTTTCATTGAGCAACAGGAGGGCGAAAACGGCCTCCCCAGGCTCCTGAGGCCCCCTGGAGGCCAGAAACGGGCCTGTTTCTGACCTTCTCAAACTTCCAGTAGGCCCATTTTTCACCCTCCCTGAGCCTCCGTGCGTGCCCTGTACTTACCTGAATCCAAAACTGGCCATGTGGGGACTCCTGGAAGGGATAGGGCGGGAGGAGCGGGGCCAGCCAGGAGTGGGATTTGGGGGTTCTCCAAACTGCACAGAATCTTAGCTAGAGGTTCTGCCGAACCCCTGCGAACCCCCAGCAGCCCACCCCTCAATAAATCCGTAACAAATTCAGAAGAAAAACTGGCTCCAATGGCTATCTGTCTGGCTTTCTGAAGGTAGTGTTTTGTATATATTGACATTCTAGCTTTGTTGTTTTTTTCCCGGCCAGTTTTGATGTCCGGCACGTTGGTCGCCTTGGTTTCCCCAATTGATTCTCATTATGTTCAAAGTCACTTTGGGAAGACTTTTTAGTCTTTTTAGAAAAATGGTATTAATTATCGCCAAAGGTTTCTGCTTTCCCGGTATGGTTTATCCCATTTGACAGATTTGCTCCAAGCCATGATTCAAAATAGCCTAGGAAATGCATTTAACCATGCTAGTCAGGCAGAACTGTTGACTGTTAGAAATTTAGAGGATTTAAAAATAAATATAATGTTGACCTTATAACTGCATAGATTAAAAACTGGAAAAGAAGACGCTGTTGGATATATTTATGAAGAATATGTTCCTTGTGCTTTTTCCCTCCACCCTCCTTGGTGATTAATCAGAGGTCAGAAAAAAAATATTTGCCTTCAACCATCAATCCTAGGAACAATGCCAAATTGCGACACATTCTGCGTTGTTTACACTAACCTTTGTGTACTTTTAATACATCTGCATATTGACATTCAGAAGCATCAACAAAGCTCTAACTTTAGTAGGCGTCTTCATTCTGCTGAAGCATCAGAGATGGCCATAGTTAAAACGCAGATGACTGTTCTCACCCAGCTCTCCAAACACTTCTGTAGTCAACTCAAAGATTCCTTTATTAGGAGTGCCAGCAGCCCTGGCAAAAAGTTTCTCTCTCACTGCAGGCTAACAAATCCGTCCGTCTGGAAGATGAATAGTTGTCTGCCACATCTATTCAACTCCACCCTCTGCCTTTTATTCCCAGAGCTAGGATGGGGCTTTGCTAGGAGCAGTGGCTCTTCCATCCCAAGAATCAGCCAATAGATTTCCACCGCTCTCCTCTCCTCTGCCTTCTGTGCATCCGTGCATCAGGCACTGGACCCAGCTGTTCCTCCTCTTCCTCATCAGCCACTTTCAGACCTCGGGGCTGTTGACTCTCCGTCTGAGGGCTGACAGACGGTCAAGGCTCTGTCTCTGTCTCTCTCTCTCTCTCTGCCAGCTCCATTCCCGCTTCCCCCTCGGATCTCTCAGGTTGCCGTTGTTGTGACCTAGGCCTCAAGTAGTTATTACCAGACACAATCAGCCCTAAACAAACATATTTTATTAGAACAGCTGAGAATCACTTCATTCTCAGCTTAATCCAAATTAAGTCCAAAACAAATTCTTCGTAAACAGTCCTTTGGCCTTATCACCAACCTTTGTCTACTTTGGCACCCTGCCAAAGGCTTTTCTTGGCAAAAGTTCAGAAGCAAGAGATGCCAACAAGGACAAATGTAGCAACGTTGCTTTCCTATAAAGAACCCAAGAGCCATTGCTGCTCTTTTAAGCCTTCTAGGAGGGGCCAATCATCTCCTGGCCTTACTCCTGAGTTGTCCTTTTTGCTTTAGCTGCTCTTGCCTTCTGCCAGCTCTTCGCATGCGTGCACTAGGAACAGGCTCCTCCTGTTCCTCTGCCTCTCTGCTATCTGCCTCTGAAGGCTCCGGAGTCTGCGCATCGCTCTCAGATGGCCCCGGCCTCATCTCTGCCTCAAATGCAGAGCCCTCATCTGGGCCTTCCCCTGACTCCAGGACTGGCCCATTGTCCTCCCCAGCCTCCTCACTGTCTGACTCCGCTGCCAGGTCTGCAGGCTGCTGACAAACCACAACAGCCATGATGCTGACCCTGACTCCCATGCCTCTTCCTCCTCCTCCTCCTCCTCTGATTTGGCTGGTGGAGGGGCCGGTGGCCAAGAGGCCACAACAATGACAGTGGGACTATAATAACATTTCTACCAGCAGGAAATCCAACAGGATTTTTTTGTTTGTCTTTTTCTACGCAGTGATGTCTTGTTGATCATCAGCCGAGCAGCAGCAGGACACTGGGATCAAAAGCCTAGCAAGACCCTCAAGAGGACTCAAAAAAATAAGGAACTCTAGTTACCCTGATATTTTATGCCTTCCCAGTCGAAGGATGTAGCCATTCCAACTTTCAACTGCACAGATATAGCTATTTCCATACTTTCCGAGTTTGTCCAGTGTCAGCATCTCAGCCTTCCTTAAAGGTCAGGGAGCCTTTAAATCCAGTTTCGGCATCAAACAAAGGAGATACTAAAGGATCTCCCGGTTCTTTGGCCTTTTGAAGTCCTCAGCTGAGCACAGGCAAGGCAGCACAATAACTGCTCTTTCTACTGAGAGTTAACTCAATCTATATTTTATACCAGCCTCTCAAAGCTTCCCCCCCCCCCCCCAAAAAAAAGAAAAGCTTGACACTTCCAGAACGGCTGCCTTGAAATCAAGTCCAACCAGGTCAAAACAGGTAGGGATTTTTTTTTATTTACTTTAGATGAAAGACTTTCAAAAACCTTTGAAACCAGAAATTTATTTATAACGAGAAGGTACCACGGGGGGGCACCCAAATATGGGGAAAATATATCACTGGCGTGATATTTTGAACAAAGGAAAACTAGGAGCCTCCTGACCTGGCTGCTAATCATCAAACAATGCCAACCAGGGAATGCCGAAGAGAAGGTCCTATCAGAATGTGATGTTCTTCTAAGTTAATTAATGAATTGGCACCGTCAGGATTTACCCTTTTTAAAAATGATTTTAGTTGATCTCAGTCAGCCAGCAATTCTCCATCTATCGAGTGGATATTGGGATGCGATCAGAGGTGGGTTTTCACATTATGTTACTACCGGTTTGCCTCGCATGCACATGCTTGCTTCGTGCGCGCACGCCCAATTCGCGGCCCAGAGATTGTAAGGGGGAAAAAAGCCTTTAAAAACCTCTGACGATCCCAGCTGAGTTGCCTCTTAAGGTTGTAGAAAAAATGCTTTTAAAAGTAAAAAAAAAAAAATGTTGGCCACGCCCACCCAGTCACATTACACACACACACACACACACACACACCAAGCCGTGCCCACAGAACCGGTAGTAAGAAATTTTACATTTCACCACTGGGACACATGACAGCAATGTTCCTATATCTGAGGGGCTGCCCCAGAGAGGAGGGGGCCAAGCTATTTTCCAAAGTACCCGAAGGCCAGACAAGGAATAGTGGATGGAAAGTGAAGAAGTTTCTTGGATGAGAAGTGAAACATCATGAAAGAAAAAACCAGAAAGTCCTGTTGCCTCTTGAAAAAAGCACCTTTGGGACAACCATGACCTCGATGTCTGAGAATCTCCATAGATAACTGGATTTGGCATTTCTATCCAAACTACCTCGAGTCCTTCCCAAGGATCTCGGATAGGCAGATGTGGCTGTTTGATGGCATTAAAAGTATCATCGCAGGATGTAAACTGTTCCATGTACAGCTGCCTTTTGCAATTGACTGATGGTGATGTCAGTGCTGATATTGTTCCAGATGTTTGTTTGTTTTTGGGATTGCACCCAAAGCGCCTGTTACTATTACACTATCTTTGCTTTTTCACCACAGTATTATTCTTATTATTATTGTTATCCTATGAGCTTTCTTTTCTGGCTCCTCCAGTTTTCACAGCAGAAAAGAAAACAAAGGCGAATGCTTTTGATATAGCTTTCTATGTTTTGAACTACACCCAAACAAAGAGAAGCCTTTGAGAGTAGATATTAACTTGCCACCATGAATTTAGCTGAATTGGAAGATGTGCTGTTTTGATGATGCACCTTCCGTTCACATCTCAGTCCCTTATCCTGCCAGGAGAAGCATCCCTCCGCTTGGAAATATAGACATTTTAGTCTTTTTAGTGCACCTAAAATAATAATAATTATAAAAAATATATATGAAAAGCTGCTATACTCTTTAGGATGCGAAGCATTTTAGAATTTCCCTGGTAGCCGTTGCTCATCTCATCTCTTCAGTTGTGTTTTTCCCTACGAGTGCATTTCTTGACAGACTAGGAAATTAGAAAACTTTTCATCTCTCACAAAAAAAGTAGCTCTTGAGAGAGAGAATTGGAGGGCAGTATTTAAATAAGTTGATTAAAAAAAAGCATCCGCTGGATAAAAAAAAAGCATCCACGTAATAGACCTAAAACAAGATGGATAGATGATCCGCAGTTATTGTGGGCCCATCTGGCAAAAGAAAGCTCAGGATGGTATTGGTTGGAAATCATGAGTAAAAGGCCTTCATTCTGCAGTGGATAGATCTGTGATAGCGAACCTATGGCACGTGCCAGAGTGGTATGCAGAGCCCTCTCTTTGGGCACGTGTGCTGTCACCAGCTCTTCTTCTGGTTTCTGGCACTGGTCTTCGCGGGTGCTGGAGCACCGGAAAACAGCCTGAAAATGACCTGGAAAATGGCCAAAAATTGCCATTTTTCAGACCATTTTCCTGCCATTTTTTGGGCTGTTTTCAGGCCATTTTTCGTGCCATTTTCCGGTTTCCAGTTTAGCTCTAGTGGTAAAGGTACCAGGTTAGAAACCTTGATGTGAGTTCAAATCCTGCTTTAGGTATGAAAAATGGCACGAAAAACCATCTGAAAATGGCCCAAAAAACGGCCCGAAAAGAGCCAAAAATGGCCCAAAAATAGGCCTGTGCACACCGACCAGCTGGTCTTCAGGTTTCCGGTTCTCCAGCTCATACACATGCACATGTGCTCTGGTTTAGGCACATTTAGACCATGGCTAAAATGATGGTGAAGATGGCTTGTAGAGTAAATGGCTTGTAGAGATGGTGTGCATAACATCTGGAATAGCCATTCTAAAGGGATGATTGTGCCTTTAGAACCTTAATTTGCATGGCTCCTCCCTCCCCATTATTTTATTCTAGAACTACTTTAAACATAAGAGGTATGGGCTATGTCAGAGATGGGCAACTATGGATGGATGGATGGATATATGTATGTATATCCTCAGATTTACTCTTACTCCCATATAAAATAAATCTTATAAATCATTTTAAGGACTACAGTAGATGACTATAGACTTACAGTTACAGAGGAGTGAATAATTAGGAGGAAAGTGGTGGAGGAAAAAAAGAAAGAAAGAAAGATCAACCAGTTAAATCTTTCTTGGCATTTATTCTGGCTTGCGATAAATAAATCACAAAGTTGCTGGTGCCAAGGGACCCTTGTTTTACAAACTACGAAAGTTTGTTTTGATGCCTACATTTTAAAATGTGGAATATTGGCATCCGTCCTAATTTGTGAAGACATTGTCTCCTATACATGTGACCAAAACTGACAAAAGAGAACACGTTTAAAATGATAAAAATTACTGAGCTTAAAACCAGAAGCTTAAAGCAGACCGTGGCTTTAAAAAAAAAAAAACAAATCCAAGAATTCTGCAGGGCATCCTTATTTCAGGGCAACTTGCTAACCCTCAGTAGAGATAAATGTCAATGCTAAGAATTCAGTAAGGAGTTATATTGAATGTGACATGAAGGCTGAGAGGTTGCAGCGTCTATGATCTAGTCCATAGGCTTCAGGTATCGTTGGCCTTCCATTTGGCCTCTTTTAAAAGTCAATGAGCCAACATTTGAAGGCCTTGTCTAGACTCAAATGTTCATTTTTCTTTTGAAACCAAATTTCACACAGTGGCATTTATACTTAATTAATTTCTTAGCACTGCTTTCAACCTTAGAAAGCACATGAAAAGCCGAGTGCAGGAAACCCAAATAATTTTTTTTATAACCCAGAAAGACGGAACGCATGTCATAGTTTACATGTTTATTATTGTGTTTATCCAGTGGTGAAATCTAAAATTTGTTACTACCGGTTCTGTGGGCATGGCTTGGGGGGGGGGGATAATGTGACTGGGTGGGCGTGGCCATCTTTTTTTCCTTTTAAAACCATTTTTTCTACAACTTCTTCGGCGAACCACCAGCCTCCATCGCTACCGGATCGGGCGATCCGGTCCGAACCAGGAGCATTTCACCCCTGTGTTTATCCTTATGTCGTGTGTAATCCTGCATGAAGGAGGAACTGCTCCCCAGGTGTTATGGAGATGTGTGACCCACTGCCATTCCTGCAAAGGAGCCACATCTGGAGAGCTGCATGTCCTTTTCAGCTCTAGGGAGTCCTTGCTGTTCATTATCAAAACAATTCTTTAATTATAAATCAGTGGTTGCATTTTCTTATTTTCTTTTGTCTTCTTCATTTTTCCCCCCCTTTTATGTTGTGACATTTTATTTAAAAGAAGAAATCAGGGAGTGCCTAATTTCTTTTGTTAATCTTGGGTTAGGCAAGAATGCAAGAAACCAGCTGCCAACAGTGAAACCAACACAAATAATGAACGGTGTGTAAATGTGATTCATCTCTATGTGAATATGGATGGCTGATTTGTCTGAATGCCGATATTCTGGGAATTCCCCAGCACTTTTGGATTTGGCTTGGTCTAAAATGCTAATAGTTTCCCAGTTGAAACTGTGGTAGAGTCAGTACATGCATTATGAGTTCTCAACTTATCTTCCGACTGCTAGTTGATGTTCGTGGATGCTTTCTCCTAGTCTTCTGCTCACCTCTTCTAATAGAATAGAATAGAATAGATTTTTTTTTTATTGGCCAAGTGTGATTGGACACACAAGGAATTTGTCTTGGTGCATATGCTCTCAGTGTACATAAAAGAAAAGATACGTTCATCAAGAATCATAAGGTACAACACTTAATGATAGCCGTAGGGTACAAATGATACAAGCAACAAAATTACAGTCAGGTTGGTAGCTATTGTTTTTTCTGCAGTTCTAATTATCCTCTGAAGTCTGTGTCTGTCTTGTTGGGTTGCAGAGCCAAACCAGACAGTTACGGAGGTGCAGATGACAGACTCAATCATTCCTCTGTAGAACTGGATCAGCAGCTCCTTGGGCATTTTGAGCTTTCTGAGTTGGTGCAGAGAGAACATTCTTTGTTGTGCTTTTTTGATGACGTTTTTAATAGTTGCTGTTAGTCTCTGTGTTGTAAATCCCTTCCTTCCTTCCTTCCCTCCCTCCCTCCTTCCCTCCCACCTTTCTCCCACTCTTTATTCACCTCATTGTGGATATTAAACTTACAACCTCTCCTTGAATATTCCTCCTGTGCATAAATTCATGGTGTTGGGCTGCTAAAATGAGGAAGAAAACACTGTGTACATTTTGCCAACACTGTACAATACAATAAGGATGTCACCTTTCTCTCCTTCTCTTACCCTTCCTGTCTTCCCATCCAGAACAGGGACAATATTGTTTGATTGGATTGTTGATTCCTGGCAGATGCTAAAGGGAATGTGCAAAAAAAAAAAAAAACCCCCTTATCTGCTTTACAAGGGTCTGGCATAAAACAGCACCTGTCAGATGGCATTATCCTTGTGTTCCTTAAGCAAAAAAAAAAAAAAAAAACAACAACCCAGAATCGGGCGGATGGCATTGTTCTTTCTGCAGCTCAATTAAGGTGTTCAGCTGATGAGAAAATAAATTGTGCATTTTCTCAGCTTAGGACTGTTTTTCACTTCTTCTTTTTTGTTCTCCCTGAATGACTACTGACCATTTTTATTTTGGTGCCTTTCAGATATCAGTAAAGATAATGCAAAAGGTAGGAGCTGGTTGAATAGATAACAGTACACTGAACTCCTGGCAAGAATTTATTTCCAGACCTTCTCCTCCTCCTCCTCCTCCTCCTCCTCCTCCTCCTCCTCCTCCTCCTCCTCCTCCTCCCCCTCCTCCTCCTGCTCCTCCCTCCTCCTCCTCCTCCTCCTCCTCTTCCTCCTCCTCCTCCTCCTCCTCCCCTCCTCCTCCTCCGGAGATTTGCCCAATCAAGCTTTCCAAATATCATGGAGGGCACAAAGATATCATCAACCCCATCACTGCCATTTTTTAATCAGCTGTCTCCTTCCTTCCTACCCCAACCCTTTAAAATGAAATTCTACATAAATCTGAGTACAATTTTCTAGAGCTGACTTTGGTGACATGGTGAATAAGGGATAAGTGCAATTGTTCACTCTTCCTTCACACAACCCTCTCTTCAGTTTCCTTGGCTACTACACTTCCGTTGACCCATTAGAGATCTCTCAAGCAGATTGGTTTTTTTTTTCATAAGTTCTTCTCAGTCGAGGAAATGAATGAGTGACTAAAAAAAAAAAAAAACCCACAAAAGGACAAGCATTCACTTTCAAGTTAAAAAAGGAGATTCAAAATGCTGTTTGCGAGAATGCTAAGGAAGGAAAACCAAAATCTTCTTTGCGAGAGAATAAAATTTGGAGAAGAAAGAAAGAATCCATTTTGGTATAATACTAGATTGTTCATTTGTTGCCAAGGGAGAGAATGCTGGAATTCCTTCCAGCTTTTTGAATGTACTAAAGTTCATGTTAATTAATTTGGATGAGAATGTTAAAAGCCACAAGAGAGGTCACTTGTAAAAGTATTCAGATCGCTGTCAATACTTTTTCTTTTTCATTTGCTTTCTTTTTTTTTTTCTTCATCCCAGCTTCAGGGTTTTTTGTCTCCTCTCTTTCTCTCCAAACAATCTGATGATTCATGATTCCTTGGTGGGCTGTCCTATCACAAAAAAGACATTTAAATATGCTCTGATTGGTGTCTGTGCTAATTATTATCAATCTTGATTTCCACATTCTTGGAGAGAAAAGCGAGTTTTGCAGATGCAATTCATTTTAAAAATGCAGCGGCCAAGGCTTCTGTCTAGAATGGGGGGGGGGGGAATCCAATCATGTAATGAGAATATAGGAGTTATTTGAAATGAAATGTGGGTGGGTGGGTGAGGAAATAGCTTCAGATCCTTTCTTTTAAATACAGGAGCTGGAGCCATGTCATACGTTACATTTTCTCTTACAGTTAAAATAATGTTCTGCTGTTAAGGGAACTTATTAAAGAACCCTTTCAAAATTAATGCATTGTTGAATTCCTTAGTCTGAGCTGTTTCATAGGCATTTATTTGACCAACAAACTGCCACAGTTCTTCATTGAGTAACTTCAATTTATGTTGGGATTACCAAACGATTGTGTCATCCCATTGTTCCCATCCATAGGATTATTGGTTTCAGGGCAGGAGTATTACAGGCAGTTGACAACTTACAACAGTTCATTTAGTGACCATTCAAAGCAGGGGTGAAATCCAGCAGGTTCTGACACGTTCTGGAGAACTGGTAGCAGAAATTTTGAGCAGTTTGGAGAACTGGCAGCAGAAATTTTGAGTAGTTCAGAGAACCGGCAAATATCACTTCTGGCTGGCCCCAGAGCGGGGTGAGAGTGGAGATTTTGCAATATTCTTCCCCTGGAGTGGGGAAGGAATGGAGATTTATTAATTGAAATTCTATTTATTGGCCTCTAACTGGCCTTCCCGGAGAGTCTTTAAATAAAGGGGAAGAAATGATACTGTAAGGTCTTGCTTCTCCAATCTTCCCAAGAAAGCAGGACTCTTGAAACAGCAGTGGTTCCAAAAGGAGCTTTTATGGAAAGGTTTGTGATAACAAGAGATCTAGGCAAGAACTGAAGCTTCTCACTTAAAACCAGCTATTTAAAGCAATGCTAACCAAACCCCTCCCACACTACATCATTCAGGGGTGGGCTTCAAAAATTTTAGCAACGGGTTCTCTGGGTTTGCTGGGTGGGCGTGGCCATGGTGGGTGTGGCCTAGTTGGCCTCCTGCACCATGGCTGGGGGGGGGTGGCGTTTCTGCCCTCCCCGACCTCTGGATGCTTTCGTCGAGCCTCTGGGAGGCCCTCTCCAGGTTCCAAAGGCCCTCTTCCAGTAGGCCCATTTTTTGCCCTTCCCGAGCCTCTGTGGGCACCTTGCACTTACCTGCATCCAAAACAGGCTGCATGGGGACTCCTGGGAGTGGAGGGGTGGGGTGGGTGGGGCCAGCCAGGAGTGAGATTTGGGGGTTCTCCGAACTGCACAGAATCTTAGCTAGAGGTTCTCCTGAACCCCTGCGAAGCCCCCAGCAGCTCACCCCTGAAATCATTGCAGGGAAACAGAAACAAAAACTTCATATAGAGATTAGCACAGTAATGCAGGAAACAGAAATAGAAACATCATATACAGATCACTCCATTCCTCCCTACACTCTTTCCTCCCACCAAAATGCCAGCATCCCTGTAGAAATATCTGGGACCTGACAGGTACATTACATTCTGAGATTTTATATATATATATGTACCAAATGCAAAAAAAGAAAAAAAGAAGGACATCATAGTGAATTTAATCTATAGCTAAATGAAGATGGATCTATTCTGGGTTAGGTATTTATTTTAGGTGTCCCTTGGGGATAGCTGTGGACCAGATCTTACTCCTAACTAACGACAAAGCAAGAGCCTTGGTAGTACAGTGGTCTAAAGCACCCTGTTATTAACACCAGCTGCCTGCAATTATTGCAGGTTCGAATCTCACCAGGCTCAAGGTTGACTCAGCCTTCCACCCTTTCTAAGGCAGGTAAATTGAGGACCCAGTTTGTGGGGGCAATAAGCTGACTTTGTATAAATATACAAAAGTATGAAGGCTATTGCTTAGCGCATTGTAAGCCGCCCTGAGTCTCCGGAGAAGGGCGGCATATAAATCATTTTTTTTTAAAAAAAATCCTTTTTGTCGTTATACATCGGAAGTTCACTTATTTATTTATTTATTTATTTATTTATTTATTTATTTATTTATTTA
>WNWU01000381.1:135267-168419 GCA_012654045.1 Ptyas mucosa | reverse complement strand
GAAAGGAAAGGAAAGGAAAGGAAAGGAAAGGAAAGGAAAGGAAAGGAAAGGAAAGGACTATTCTAGCAAGGTAAGATTAGGACAAAGGTGGAAATTAAGCTAATATGACAGTTTATCTAAGAAACAGATGCCCATTCTATTGAACTTTCAGCACATTTGAAACCCGCTTGGTATTCAGAGAATAGAACATATAAAATCTGTATTTATGCTTAGCTCGAATCAATTGATTTAAGGTTTCCATTTCCCCCCCTCCCCCGGACAACCTAATTTATATTTTAATTCTCAAGAAGTAATTGATTATCACACAGTAAATCTGCTGTAATGAAAACACTATTAAATCACAGCCTTAATGGGAAAGGGGAAGATTTTCTCCCTATTGTGTGTGTCCGTGCATGCCTATGTATCAGCAAGCAAAGAGGAGGGGGGAAAAATAAGGTTTTACATTCCTAAGTATTTTTAAACCCATGTATCAAGGTCTAAATATTTTATGATCCACTATTAAGCCCTGTTTGGGATCCGTGTCTCTCTAATAGCTAATCCACGGATTATAGCATATAAAGCAATTTGACCAGAGTAATGATATTGGAGGTAGCAACATGAAAACCATTACAGAGTAAAGGTACTGCAGGCAAATCTTAGATCAGACGTAAAGGATGGCGCTTCCCTTACCCTGTTTTGACTTGTTGTAAAATAATTGAGTTTTCTATAAGGTAGTTTGTTTTCTATAAGTTGGAAACTAACCGAGAGAGAAGCAACCTAGAACTAAGGAGAAAATTCCTAATGGAGAGAGCAGTCAACCAATGGAAGTTCTGCCCCAGCTACAGATCCCAAAGAATGTAGCACACACAAACTCCAAACAAAACTCAGTTTACTTCAAAACACAGTCTTTTGCAAATGCAGGCTGTTAATAGAAACGTTCTTAACAACCTGCCAGAAATTCCACAGATAAGATAAGAGTCTTACAAGAGTTGGCAGAAAGCCCAGAAGCCAGGTTTGCAGAGAAAATCCAAACTCAATGATCAGCGAACGAACACGTTGTTTCCTGCAGTTTTTTACAAGCTGTGTGCAAACTTAAATAGGCTAAGGGAGTGGCCAATTAGCCCCAAGCCTTACCCTCGAGGAGACCTCCTCCTGAGTAACCACTCCTGCTTTTTGGCAGCTCTGCGTGCTCGTGCATTGAGAAGGGGCTCCTCCACTTCATCCTCTGCACTTAAAGGAGCCTCTGGAGGTTCTGAATGCCCTGGCTGAATCCCTGCCTCTGGCACCACAACTTCTTCAGCCTCCTTACTGTCCGACTCGAGAGCCGGCTGCACTGGCTGCTGGCGCGACACCACAGCAGCCTCCTCGTCGTTGGGATCAGCAACAATCCGCGCAGGCCACTGGCGGGCCACAACAATAGCTTGTCTTCAGAAGTTGTGCGTGCTCCATCACTGGAGGCTTTCAAAAAGAGACTGGGCAACCAGTTGTCTGAAATGGGATAGGGGGATGGACTAGAAGACCTCCAAGGTCCCTTCCAACTCTAATATTCTACGTTGCTTGATGTGGTGGCTCACTTTCAGAGACTCACAACAGAACACCCATGATTGTTTTTATTTTATTTGTTTTTTGCATGTGTTTAAACACAATTTGTGGATGGCAATGAATGAGCTGACAAAAGGAGTCACACTTTTGAAAGGTTAAAGGGTCCAATCTGGATTGGGGAAACGGTTACATCCCTTTTTCTTCATGTTGAAATCAGAGTCTATGAACCAGAGGTGGGTTTCAGCAGGTTCTGACCAGTTCTGGAGAAACAGTAGTGGAAATTTTGAGTAGTTCGGAGAACCGGTAAATACCACCTCTGATTGGACCTGTCCCCATCTATTCTCTGCCTCCCGAGTCCCAGCTGATCAGGAGGGAATTGAGATTTTGCAGTAACCTTCCCCTGGAGTGGGATGGGAATGGAAATTTAACAGTATCCGTCCCCTGCCACGCCCACCAAGCCATGCCACGCCCACCAAGCCACACCCACAGAACCGGTAGTAAAGAAATTTGAAACCCACCACTGCTATGAACCGTTTCAGGTTGTTCCTTCCTTCTGTGTTTATTGATGCTAAAACAATATTGAAAAAAAATCTTAGAGGGAAAAAAAACCCACCAGAACCAATCAGCAAGATTCTTTCGATATAGTGTTTTACCAAAATTTGCATATAGCCTCAGCAACTTTTTAGCCTGGGCACAGTTTTGCGTTGTCTGCAGTGTTCTCCTTTAAAGATAGTTTTGGAATACAGACAGAGGGAAATAGCGAGTAGTAAATTCTACAATTTCAAGGGACTTTTAGGTGGGGGCAGAAGGAACAAAAATAGATGGTATCTTGAAAAATGTCCAGCGGTGAAATCCTCTGAAGTCTGTTACTGGTTTTGTGAGTCTGCTAGCAAGCATGCGCTTCACACATGCTTGCGCGCCTCTGGTGCCCCGTGCAGCACGCAGCACTAAAATAGGAAGATTTTGAAGCCTTCCAAGTCTGCAAAGGTAAGTAGAACAGCAAGGGGGGAATCCACAGTAGTAAAAAATTTTGAATCCCACCACTGGAGCTGTCACAAAGAAGAGGGAGTCAACCTATTCTCCAAAGTACCTGAAGGCAGGACAAGAAGGCATGAATGGAGATGAATGAAGGGTTTTTCCAGTGGAGGTTTTTAAGAAGAGATCGGACAGCTATTTGTCTGAAATGGTATAGGGCTTCCTGCCTGAGTAGGGAGTTGGACTAGAAGACCACCAAGGTCCCTTCCAACTCTGTTATTCTGTTATTATTATGGTGGATCTAAAGGGGTAGCCAGAGGGGTATGGAGTCTGTTGGTCCATAAAATGCCGGAGGTGAGACGTGATTGAATGGGCGACAATGAGAATTACAAATCTGAAGGAAAGGGACCCTAAAATAGCATCATTCAGAAGGTTCCTGAACTTAAATGTCTCCTGGGCTTATATTCTTGGACTTCTTCTCCTATGGAATTATGCTGGGAATGGTAGTAGCTCCCCTGGAGAATGGATGCTATTAATATCACATCACATTTTTCTTCTGTTAAAAGAAGGTGTAATGAATACATTTTTCAGCACAGGAATGTGGTGAAAAGGGGTCTATTCTGTGCAGCATTATTATTTTTTTTAACTCTTTCGAAATTGTTATTTAAGCATTTGTCCACAATGCTTGGGGGTGGGGGGAGAGAGGTCCTAAAACTTTAATTTGAAGTTTGTGTTCTTATTTGTCTTTAGATCTCATTAAACTCATTGTTTTTTCTGTTACATATATAGATGTACGTACCAGCTCTATTATTGGTTATTTTACTGTATCTGGCTTTATGGCGGTAATAAACTGATTTGATTTGAAATGAAGAAATGTTTGTTTTCAATAAATATTTAAACAGGGAGACATTTTTGTTCCCTGAAGCAAAGAACTTGTTTTTGGAGAACATATAAAAGGAAAAGGAAAATTAAGCATATGCAACATCTCTCATCCAAGATTAGATACAAGAGACTTTCCAGTGCATTTAAATTATTGGAAGAAAGTTTGGGGTCTTAGAGGTTATGGCCATCAGCGACAAGATTTTCTCATATAGGGCATGATTATATATTTTTTAAAAATGTTCTTTGTCTTTTTCTTTGGAATTTAGCCTGATTTAGGTCTTTTATTGTAATTTCTATGTTTTTACAGCTTCAAAATTATAGGAAAGTGTGCTAAGAAATGTCAGTACTACAGATTAGAATTAGAAAATGATGACACTGCAACCTATTGTAGACTGTAGAGCAGCAATGTATTTTAAAGGTTAAATTTGCCATATGTCTTACCAGCTGTAACCTTGAAATGTACCCGTGTGTTTTTAATGGGTTTTCAAGTTGACTCAGGATCACTTGCGAAGTGTTCTATGACAACTCACCATGGCCAACTCATCGTGGGAAAACTCGCTGCAGGACATGAGTTACACTAATATTGAAGAAATAATGGAATCGAATGTTAAATTTATGTTTGCCGACGAAGAAATAAAGGGAGACTAGTATAAATCTATTTCAAGCTATTTAGTTCTCATCAGTTAGCCATACCCTTCTGGGATTCGAACCGGGGCTACTTGCATATTAGGTAGATGTATTAACCTCTAAGCCACAGGCTCTCCTCATTTTGTCGGCTATACCAGGGGAGAGATTAAGTGTTTTTTCCAGTGTATCAGGGCAACCTGGTCTACCCAATTCTATTAGATCTATACTAGTCTTCCTTTATTTCTTTGTCGATAAAACATAAATTGAACACAAAAATAGTTTGTCCCAAAAGTGACTGCCTGCGAAGGCTCGTGGATTAGGGAGGAAAGAGAAAAGCGGAAGCAGTATGCTCCATCCCATAATTGGATAGACCAGGCTGCCCTGATAGACTGATCTCACCGGGGGGGTGGGGGGAATATTTAGTGGAATAGAATCATTAAAGAGAGGATGCCAAAAGAGGGACAGCATGAAATGTAAATGATAAAAATTAAAATATTTTTTTAAAAAAAACATTTTAAATAATTAAATTGAATTGCTGAATTGTCTTGCAGCAAGTTGTCCTGTGGTCAGTTGGTCATGGAGAGTTGTCCTGTGAGTTGGCTGTGATGAGTTGACCATTGCAAGTTGGCCATGGCAAGTTGGCCAATTCTGCTTGCAAAGTAGGGAATACTAGTTCCCTCAACCAATTCCCTTTGCCAGCAAATTCTAGGACAACTCGTCACAGCTGTCTCACCCTGACCAACTTGCCGTGGCTGACTTGCCCCATCCGTCTCGCCTGGCCAATTTTCCCCAGCCATGGAACAACTTGCCGTGGCCAGCTCACTATGGACAAACTTGCCACAGAACAATTCAATGCAGGAAAACTCAAGACAGTGCCTCGTCTTGCTTTAGGTTTGAACCTTCTCAAGTTAGAAGTCTTTGATGTTGGGATGAGCAGCAATTCTACTTGTGGAAGGGGTCCAAGAGCTATGTACCCCAGCACTCTCTGGCTGGATGTGTTGCGACACTGCCATGATGCCTGAGCAGCCGGGGATTTGGGTTTCTTAAGACATTACACCTAACTAATCAGCAATTTTGGTGGCCCCGTATTAAGGAGGACGTAGAGGACTATAAGCGCAGTTGTGTCATCTGCACCACCATGAAGAAACAACAAAGTAAATCTCTAGGACTCCTACAGGAAGTGGCATCTCCTGGCAGACCCTGGGAGGAGATAGCCGTGGATTTCATTGTGGACTTACCAGAAAGCCAAGGCAATACAATGATCTGGACGGTCATAGACCTCTTTTAACTCCCTTTTGATTTATCCCGCATTGACTTGTCCCGCAACAGGTTGGTCGGGGCATGTCAGCCAGAGTGAGTCAGCCACAGTAAATTGTCCCATACCATGTCAGCAAGAGATTAGAGATGTACCCCTTTTAGGACTGAGTTTTCAAAGGGGGATTTTAGAGCATGCATAAAGGGCGTAAACACTACCGAGTTTGCAACTTTTTAAAGCAACCGCATCCTTTTTTCCAGGATTGAGTTCCCATTTCCTTGCACTACAAAGCAACTTTGAGAGACTGATTTGGCAGAACAGAACAGCCACTCTGAAAGATCTCTGGGGATTAGAAATGGAACATTTAAAGCTGACACTGTTGCTTCTCAGCAAACTCTGTTCTCAGCATCTTTTTTTCTGGTGATTTAACCTCCATCTCTGATTGCCATTAACAGATATGAATGCATTTTAACACCCTTTCTCGAGGGTCTATTACCGTTATATATATATTCATATTCTCTCCATTGTATCTGGAAAATGGTTGTTTATGCCCAAGGACAAAACTCAAGTCTGTTTTCCAACTAAGCAAAACATCTACCTATTTATTGCCACTGCAAATGGAGCTTATCTTTGACACTCAGTCTAACAAAACATTAGAAACCCACATTTAACTGCTGCTGTTAAAGTGCAAGCTCTATCAGATTTAATTTAAGATTGACCGGTTCGTCTTCACCAGGCTAACAGCCCAGAAGACTTTATCCTCCGTAGTTTAATGAAAACCTTAGGCCCTTGTTCAAATATCTGAGTTTGTTCATACCGTGCGCTTTGTGGCAGGTGCTCTCAATTTTTATATATATATATATATTCCAGTTTCCATGACAGCATGGTGGCAATTAATTTCACAAGGGTGTAATGATCTGTCAAAGTAAAAATTCAAACATATCAACCAAAAAAAAAGTTGCGTGTCTGGATCCATGTTTTTAATGTTGATTTCATCCCAACAGGAAGAGTCTTTGATGTGATTGTTTGAGGAAGTTCTGGCCAGCTTCAATCCTCAGCATGTCCAGAGCTGAAAACAAACCTGCATGAAATCTTGAAAAGACCCATCCAGATCAGGGGTGAAATGCTCCCGGATTGGATCAAACCGGACTGGACCGCCCGATCCAGTAACAATTTTTCCCTGTTTGGCGATCCAGTAGCGATCGCCGCCCAGGTGTCATTACTTCCTGGTTTTAACCAGGAAATAATGTTTTTTTACCTTCTATGCATGCACAGAAGGTTTTGTGCATGTGCAGAAGGTGTGCGCACGCATGTGACACATGCGCTTCCGAAACGGTAAGGAAGGCAAGTAGATTTCACCCCTGATCCAGATGTCCATCTTAAGACATCGTCTTAGTCAGGAGTGGGTTCTAATTTTTTTTACTACCGGTTCTGTGGGCGTGGCTTATTTTGTGGGCAGGGCTTGATGGTCATGTGACAATTCTTTAGGATTTAGCAGAGGTACTGGTCTACCAGGCTTTTAACTGCTTGCAGAACTGTACCGATCTACTCATGTATTTTTGCAGGCACTGGTCTACCCATTTATTTTTGCAGGCACTGATCTACTCATGTATTTTTGCAGGCACTGATCTACTCATGTATTTTTGCAGGCACTGGTCTACCCATTTATTTTTGCAGGCACTGGTCTACTCATGTATTTTTGCAGACACTGGTCTACTCGTTTGTTTTCTTTTAACACTGATCAGCTGTAGGGAGGCCCTTTGAAGCCCTGCGGCAAGAGTTTAAACAGTTTTTCCCCCTCTAGCCATCAGCTGGGACTCAGGAGGCAGCTATAGATTGGGGGTGGGGCCAAATAAAAGGTAAGAATAACGCGGGGGGGTGGGTGGGGGGATGCAAGGGGGTGGGGTGGGCAGAACCATTTCGGTGACGTCATATCATCACCGCTACCGGCTCAGGAGAACCGGGCCGAACCGGGAGGAACTCACCACTGGTCCTAGTTTCCTAAGAGAAGATTGATGGATTGACTTTCTATTCAATGGATTCCAATGTTCTGGATATTAGAAAAATACCAAAAAACCCATACAACATTTCATCCTGTTGTGTCCTACGAATACAAAGTGGAAGGTGAGGGATACTCTGCAGAAGTTAAGAAATGAAAATGCCTGGATGCAGACACTGATTTCAAAACTACCATAATTTCACCACTTGGGGCTCTGATTATACCAGTCCTAGGAGCTCTCAATAAGAAAAACCCTTCTTGCGTTCTCTCAAAGGTGCATTTTCAAGAGGCAACTGGACTTCTTTTGTTTGTCCTTGAAGACGTTTCACTTCTCAACCAAGAAGCTTCTACAATTCTGAAGTCCAGAACTGAAGAAGCTTCTTGGATGAAAACCCAAATGTCTTCAAGGAAAAACAACAAAACAAAAAGTCCACTTGCCTCTTGAAAAAGCACCTTTGGGACAACCATGACCTGGATGACTCCATGATCTCCATAGACCTTCTTGTTTTCATTCATACTCACTATTAGTCATAGGATATTGATGAAAGAATAGGGGCGCAGTGGCTCAGTAGCTAAGAGGCTGAGCTTGTCGATCGAAAGGTTGGCAGTTCAGTGATTCGAATCCCTAGAGCCATGTAACGGGGTGAGCTCCTGTTACTTGTCCCAGCTTCTGCCAACCTAGCAGTTCAAAAGCACATAAAAAAAATGCAAGTAGAAAAATAGGGAGCAGCTTTGGTGGGAAAGTAACAGCATTCCGTGCACCTTTGGCATTGAGTCATGCCGGCCACATGACCATAGAGACATCTTTGGACAGTGCTGGCTCTTCAGCTTTGAAACAGAGATGACTAGCACATATGTGTGAAGAGAACTTTTACCTTATTGATAAAAGAGCTTATCTTAAGACTTTAGCTTTGCAGCTGCTCAAGGGAAGCTCCATCACTACTCTTTTTTGATTCTTTGGCCAAAGCTGTCCTTTTCTCCCCTCGAAATTCAACCTTTTCTTTGTCCCTTTCAATTGCTTGTCCCTTTTCTTCTTTTAAAGCTCAAACAACCAAGAATCTAAGTTCTTTCTACTGAAAAAGGGAAGTTCCACTAGAAAATTGTTAGGGGAAAACCTAAAGAAGTCCTTTCAGAAATGAGCAATTTTTTTCTCAGTACCACATCTGCCATTTGTCTGGACTTCTTCTTTTTCTTCTCGGCAGCATCAAAGGGGTCTCTCTTGAAGATGAAAACCCCTTCTCCTCTCCCTCATTTTTCCCCCCACCACAGACTATAGCAGCCTATCAAATGCCAAGATAAACCAAGAAGGAAGTGGAAGCTGCAAGAAGACTTAGAAATATAAAAGGTAAAGGTAAAAGTTCCCCTCGCACATATGTCCTAGTCGTTCCCATCTCTAGGGGGCGGTGCACATCTCTGTTTCAAAGCTGAAGAGCCAGCACAGTCCATAGACATCTCCATAGTCATGTGGCGAGCATGATACCAAAGGCTCATGCAATGCTGTTCCCTTCCCACCAAAGGTGGTCCCTATTTTTCTACTTGCATTTTTTACATGCTTTCGAACTGCTAGGTTGGCAGAAGCTGGGACAAGTAATGGGAACTCACCCCGTTACGCAGCGCTAGGGATTCGAACCACTGAACTGCCGACCTTTCAATCGACAAGCTCAGCATCTTAGCCACTGAGCCACCACATCCCATATAAGAAATATGGTGGCCTTCTTTTTGAACTGAACCTGTCTCTCTGATCCATCAAGACGGGATCGTTGTGAACCAGGAGATGGAAACCGTGAGAAAAGGGCAGTTGGGAAATCAGAGTGCGTGGTATGAATTTCAAGGGCAGAATCGCTATTCAGCATGTCTCCGTTTTGATTTGTTCTGGCATCACATGAAACCCTTGAGAGACAAAGGGAAGACTTTGTTCATAAGATCAAGGCTCTCTGCTTGCAGCAAGCCTGGATAATTTAGAAAACTCTTCCACATTCCTGGACAGATTTTTTTTATTTTTTGATTTTGGTATACATCAGTTTTGCCATTTAGGTTTTGATTACGTTCCTCTTCACAATGGGTATTTCGTGGAGATAATTTTCACTCAGGTCATTACCGTTTCATTCACACATCTACAAACCTTTCAATATTTCTTTGGGGCATTTCTAATTAAATATTACATTAACTCTTCATCAGTTCCAACCCTTTTCATTTGTTTGGGAGCAGAACTGTTCTCTTCAATTGAGTGCTTAAATAGTAGAAGGAGAGATTGCAATACAAAGTTGATTCCCATAAAATGGTTTTTTAACCTGTCCTTTTTTTTAAAAAAAATGGTGGTTCAGTGGCTAAGATGCTGAGCTTGTCGATCGAAAGGTCGGCAGTTCAGCGGTTCGAATCCCTAGTGCCGCGTAACAGGGTGAGCTCCCGTAACTTGTCCCAGCTACTGCCAACCTAGCAGTTCGAAAGCACGTAAAAAATGCAAGTAGAAAAATAGGGACCACCTTTGGTGGGAAGGTAACAGCGTTCCATGCGCCTTTGGCATTTAGTCATGCTGGCAACCTGACCACGGAGACGTCTTTGGACAGCGCTGGCTCTTCGGCTTTGAAACGGAGATGAGCACCACCCCCTAGAGTCAGGAACGACTAGCACATATGTGCAAGGGGAACCTTTACCTTTACCTTTACCTTTTTTTTAACAGATGCTACAGATTTTTTTTTTAGTTTTTTTTTTCTTGTAATTTTTGTTTTAAAATATTTCTTTTGGACTATCATGGGAAATTAGGTGGGTGAGTCGAGGCAAGAAATGGAACTACCTTTGCATTCATTTAAACACAGTAGTCATAATTTATTTCCCAAGTATTTAATAATTTCTCCTAAGTGTGACATAAAAAATTACAGCTTGGTGAACATATTGGAAGCACTCTGAGGACCACAGTCAGAGCTGTGACCTTGGAATCTCATTTATTCCACTATCAATGTAAGGGGGGGAAAGATAAAGCATCAGATTGTAAGATTTTAAGAACATCTTCAGAGATGTAAAGCTTATATTCCACCGGAGAACAAAAAACAACCATCTATAAGTTACAATCTCACTTTTTACAACCCTTGTTGTTGTTAGTTGTGAAGTTGTGTCCAACCCATCGTGACCCCATGGACAACATTCCTCCAGGCCTTCCTGTCCTCTACCATCACCCGGAGTCCATTGAAGCTCATGCCGACTGCTTCAGTGACTCCATCCAGCCACCTCCTTCTCTGTCGTCCCCTTCTTCTTTTGCCCTCAATCATTCCCAGCATTAGGCTCTTCTCCAGTGAGTCCTTCCTTCTCATTAGGTGGCCAAAGTATTTGAGTTTCATCTTCAGGATCTGGCCTTCTAAAGAGCAGTCAGGGTTGATCTCCTCTAGGACTGACCGGTTGGATCGTCTTGCAGTCCAAGGGACTCGCAGGAGTCTTCTCCAGCACCAGAGTTCAAAGGCCTCCATTCTTTGACACTCAGCCTTCCTTATGGTCCAACTTTCACAGCCATCCATTGCAACTGGGAAAACCATAGCCTTGACTATACACACTTTTGTTGGCAGGGTGATGTCTCTGCTTTTTAGAATGCTGTCTAGCTTTGCCATGGCTTTCCTCCCCAGGAGCAAGCGTCTTTTAATTTCTTGGCTGCAGTCCCCGTCTGCGGTGATCTTGGAGCCCAGGAAAATAAAATCTGTCACTACCTCCATTTCTTCCCCATCTATTTGTCAGGAATTGAGAGGGCCGGGTGCCATGATCTTAGTATTTTCTTAATATTGAGTTTCAAGCCATCTTTTGCACTCTCCTTATTCACCCGCATCAAGAGACTCTTTAGTTCCTCTTCGCTTTCTGTCATTAGAGTGGTATCATCTGCAGATCTGAGGTTCTTGATATTTCTCCTGGCAATCTTAATTCCAACTTTTGATTCATCTAGCATTTACATTTACAACCCTATAATCCCTTAATTCAAGATAGAGTCGGGGCAACTGGATAGAGCTGAGTGTTTACTGGCCGGATGCCCTTCCTGCTGCCATGCAGAGTTCACAGCAGATATTTTTTCTTTGCTCCCTAGGAGAGAAACATCTATCGGCTACAATGCAGTCCCCATTTTAGCCAAATAGTTACAGTTGCCAAGAAGTCAGGATTATGTAAAGGAAATAAATAATGGATATGATCAAAGTGTTTATCTTCTGCATTTATTTATGCCCTTTTTTTTCTTGGTGGCTAATTCCTATGTGGTCTTAGGAACAACATGGGCTTAGATAATTCCTTTGGGAGGCCTGTTCTGAAAGCTTTGTGGTAAAAGAGAAAGGATGTAGAGAATGAAGAAGATGACCTTGACGGAGACAAGCAAGCTCTGTTGCCAAGGCAACAAGAGGTAAAAAAAAAATTAGGTCCAGAACTTCCAGATAGCATCCAGAAGTGGCCTACATAAACACTTTCATAATTCATTGAACTATAAGAAGGAGAAGAAGCAAAGCATAAATAGACTTACAAGATTCTGTTTCATTTAGCCAGAGTAGTATTAGTCTTTTATAGAGTTGATTTCATGGCCTGGTCTACCTAATACATGCCGGCATCACCAGCTGCTGCACAGCACTCCGATCCCCACACAAAGCAAACTGACACACGCCATGAACACATGGCAAGACCTCAAACTCAGAGCCAAACCGAAGCCTGGGATGTGGTATCACAGCCATCTGCTCAGGACATTACATAAAAAAACTCAGGATATCACAACACTAGAACTCAGGATGTTAACACACAGCCCATTACCCAGGTCGTTAAAACACAAAAGACTAATGGGCACACATCAAGGACCTCACCCACACAGGATGTTACAAAACAGCCGACTAGTCTGCAAACATCAACTCCATCAACTAATCAAGATGTAACAACATAGGCAATCAACACTCTCTCACAGCAGCAAAGCCAGCACCCTACACCTCCCCACCAGTATTTATAGAGAGACAGCAGCTCTCATCACGCTTTCCTCGCACAAGCATGAAGCCGAAGACACCAGCCTGAAGATGACTAGGGGGACCTCGTCGAAACGTTGCCAAGATACTCTCAATCTTACACGGGAAAAGACCCGAATATACCAAAACTTGCATATTCTATACATCTATGCATATATATATGAATAGATGTATAGAAACATTTCCTTTGAAGAATAACTTTTAACTTAAAACAATGAACATTTATCTCTGAGAGTACTTGCAGTAAACAGAAATAATAGTCAGGAGGGAGAATGTAACTTGTAATTTGATCTGCCCTAGAGAAGCAATATATCAGTGACTCCAATAGATGAGAATATTTGTAGCTCAGGGTTAAACCATGGAGTGTTTGATGCTCTCTGAGCTTGGTTGTTTGCATGCAGATGTTTTGTTACCCAACTGGATCATATCATCGTGCTGGTGAATGTGGGGTTTGCTCCCTGTTTATATACAGCAGCTTTTCCTGCCAGTGTTGGTGGCGGTGTGATTTTCTCCTGGGTTAAGATATTGTTTTCAGTAACAGTTGGAAGGGACCATGGAGGTCATCTAGTCCAACCCCCTGCTCACCCAGGACACCTGTACTAGGGATTCAAACCGCCAAACTGCCGACCTTTCTAATTGACAAGCTCAGTGTCTTAGCCACTGAGCCACCTAGTCAGGTTCGATACCCTTGTTAGGCATTGTTTTCTCCTTGATTGTTTGTCTGGTATTAATCCCTGTTTATCCAGGGGTTGATTGCTTGAAAGGATGTGTTCTGGTCTTTGTGTTTCCTTCTTAGCTTTTTTTATTGACTCTTTTGAATGGTGTCTAAATGTAGTTTATCTCTATGTGCCTGTTGATGGCTGATTTGTTTGAATGTCAGACTTCCTGGAATTTCCTAGCATTTTTGTTAGTCTAGGATGCTCACTATGTTTGAAACTAAGATTGAGTCTGTCCATGAATTGTGAGTTTAAAGAGTTTTCATAATGGTTTCTGAGTGCTAGCTGATGTTCATGGATCTGCTCTCCTAGTCTATCCTACATATCCTACATATAGTGTAAGGACTACATATAGTCCTTACACTATATGTTGTAGATGACTCTTTAGTTGGGCTACTAGGTCTTCTGATTTAAGTTGTTTCAGAGGGCTTTAATTGGTTGGTTTGTTATAGTGATCCAAAACATGCTGACCTTATCTCACTAAAGCCAACTTCCCCCTCTTCTTATGGCAACTCGCATCCTGGACATAAACTGTTTCAACTCCTACCCTCAAAACGACGCTATAGAGCACTGCACACCAGAACAACTAGACACAAGAACAGTTTTCCCCCGAACGTCATCACTCTGCTAAACAAATAATTCCCTCCACACTGTCAAACTAGTTACTAAGTCTGCAATACTATTAATATTCCCATCATTCCTATCACCCATCTCCTCCCACTTATGACTGTATGACTGTAATCTTGTGGCTGGTATCCTTAAGATTTGTATTGACTGTTTCCCTATGACTATCATTAAGTGTTGTACCTTATGATTCTTGACGAATGTATCTTTTCTTTTAAGTACACCGAGACCGTATGCCCCAAGACAAATTCCTTGCGTGTCCAATCACACTTGGCCAATAAAGAATTCTATTCTATTCTATTTTTTGTCTCCCATTAGAAGTTCTACTCTTCTGTTAAAAAAAAAAAAACTGGAGTCAATGCTATTGAATATTCGTGTCTTCTTTCCTGAACAGATGCTTCCTTCACAGGATAATAATGAATACATATATTCCTATTATGGGAACTGAAGCTTGCACCTTCTTAGATAGAGATTGCACACTGAAGTTATGAATGTACATCATAGTAAGGGAGTGACTAGAAGAATCATTTCTTGTAATTAAGCTCGGGGCTCTCCAGAATAAAATATTTTACTATTAACATAGGTAAACGTTGCAAAAATGCTTGTTCTAAGAGGATGCTGAACAATCTTCCCTATTAATTGATTTTGCGAGCAGTCTGTTACTGCAGCGGGTACTAAAAGCAAGCGTTTGATGGATACACAGGGCAGATGGACTTGGCTGAGGAAGCTATCTTCCCGCAAAAAAAAAATTAATGGCACCCTTCACTCCTGAAATTGAGATCGTATTACCAGGAAGGTTTGACCTGAAGAGAGAATTTCATCATTCCACTTCCCTGATCTCCCCACCTCATTGGTGAACTGCTTCCTTATCTGTCTTTGCAGATTGTGTAGAAGTTAAAGGGACTTCTAGCAAAGAATTGGGCAAGATAACTTTTCAACAAAGATCAGGAATGCATGCTTTTTTTAAAAAAAAAATCTACATTATCCTAGAGATGTATAGCTAGATAGGTATGGAAGAGAAGCTTATTTGGTTCTACAACAATCTAGAGAATGGCAACAAAGACGATACAGGGACTTATGGATGTGACCTATGAGGACAGGCTGAAAGAACTTGGGATGTTCACATACAAGAACAATCCGAAGGGAGAGGCGTGATATGAGTGTTGAGTTACACCAAATGGTGCCATGGCAAAGAGAACCAGGAACTTTTTTCTGTTGCCACAAAAACTAAGATCCAAAGTAATGGTTCCAAGTTGAGGTTACTATCCTAATAGACAACAGGTAGAAGGAGGCTATGAATCAGTGGTGGAATTCAAATTTTTTTACTACTGGTTCTATGGGCATGGTTTGGTAGGCATGGTATGGCATGGTGGGTGTGGCTTGATGGGCATGACAGGGAAAGATATTGCAAAATCTCCATTCCCTCCCCACTCTGGGGCCAACCAGAGGTGGCATTTGCTGGTTCTCCAAACTACTCAAAATTTCCGCTACCGGTTCTCCAGAATCTGTCAGAACCTGCTGAATAGCTCCCTTGTTATGAATAATCAGAGGCATGAAAGAAAAGAGGCCATGAATCTCACTTGCATTTGCCTTGGGTCAAAGGGATTTCCAGTTCGGAAGGTCCATGGGGCAAACATCTGATGTGATTCACTTAACAAATGTCTCAAGGAACAACAGAAATTTTGGGCTCCGTTGTGGTCATAAGACAAAAGACTACCTGTATATTGCCCCACAGCGCTTTACAGTTTACAATGTCGAAGCATTGTTTTGCATCTTCTTGACCCCAACAATCTGAGTTCACATTTTACAGACCCCGCAAAGATGGAAGGCTGAGTCAACTTTGAACCCTGTCAGGATCGAACGCCAAACTGTAGGCAGAGTTCTCCTGCAGTACCGCACTTTAACCACTGCACCACCAGGACTCATCAGATCTTCAAAGCTTCAAACGAAAGACTAAGAGGGCAGAGGCCTTTCAAATGTCACAGGGCAGCGTGTTCCAAAAGCAGGGTCTGATATGGATCAGGCCTGCTTCCTAACTCCCATCAGTTGGCAATATTTAGTGGATGGGACTAGGAGAGTGCTCACCAGATGTGGGCTCCTGGGGGTTCGGCAGGGTTGAGGTGTTCCTCTAGTCAAGGATTGCTGGGGTTCAGTGAATCCCCAAATGCCACCCCTGGCTGTCCATGCCCACCCTGCCCCTCCCCTCCCCTCTCCTCCCAGGAGTCTCCCCGGGCCTGTTCATCATTTTCAGGTAAGTGAAGGGTCTGCACGGAAGGTCTGGGAGGGCAAAAAATGGGCCTACCAGAGGTTCCAGAAGTCCAGAAACTGTTCTGTCCCCGTCCTCCACCCACACACAAACCCACACAGACAGACGAGGGTTAAAGGAGTAGCACACACACGGAAGGTTCATTATCACGGCTTGGCAGCCCTTTGTAAACTGGCTGCCAAGGTCTTTACTAAACAAGGGGGGGGGGGAAATACCTCCACCAGATAACAAAACACGTACACCCCAATTAAGGAAAATATAAGTCAAAAGTCCAAATTTTTCAGGCCAGCTGATGCTTAGCTCCAAGGACTAGCCAGGGTAAAACTTTGTCCGTCACAGAATTCCAACTGCTACCCCACTCCTTTAAATAACCTGTGGGGTGTGGCCTGTGACTCAGCTAATCCCTGGCATGCTTCCTCATTTGTTGAGCTCTCTTATCACGCCGGCGCTGGCGTGGGTCCAGCCACCTCTGACCTTCCTCATTATCCTCCGACTGATTGGAGACACCTGGCTCCTGACTCATCTCCTCTCCTTCGGCCAGCAGCTGCTGAATTACCAGGGAGGAGGGGCCGGGGAAGGGAGGCCTGGCTGACTCCTCTCCCTCTGGTTCAGAGCCTTCTTCCTCCGATGCAATGGCCTCGGGGGTCGGAGCCACAACAGAAACAGGCCTATTTCCGGTCTCCGGAGGGCCTCCGTACCGCTGGGGGAGCTATTTTTGCACTCTGGGAGGCTCAAGAAAAGCCTCCAGAGTCTGGGGAGGGCGAAAAACAGGCCTCCCAGAAGTTCTGGAAGTCCGGAAACGGGCTTGTTTCCGCCCTCTGGAGGGCCTCTGGACCCCAGGGGAAGCAGTTTTTGCCCTCCCATAGGCTCAAGGAAAGCCTCTGGAGCCTGGGGAGGGCAAAAAATGCTGCCCCCCCCCCGCTATGGTGCAGGCGGCTGACTAGGCCATGCCCACCATGGCGACACCCACCCAGCAACAGGGCAGTGAACCCATTGCTAAAGGATCTGAAGCCCACCCTTCGTGCTCATCCTATGTAACATGGTAGGACGAATACTATTAGAAGTAGACATTTTTTTTTCTGTGTAACAACTGCAGTGTTCCTTGTCCAGGCAAAATTCATAGTAAACTGACTCAGAGAGTTCTTGGGGAGGGGGGGATTCCCCCACTTTCATTTGTTTTATTAAACTTTAAGAGCTTCCATAAACAAGCCAGCAGAAAAATGTTCCCTGCTACAATTCTTCTCTGTCCCGGTGCTACGTCCCTTTGAAATAAATTTGTGTTTATATGCCTGAGATCTATTCTGCAACACAAACTCATACCTTTACATTTGCCAGGCAGCAACCCGGCTTCCATGTCTTGTATAATATTGCAAAAATATTGCTTGAAAACTTTTCTGCCAACCTCCTTGCAGTTATCTGACAAGTTAATTGTATGGAAATATTGTTTTGTGCCTGTTATTCATGTCTTCAGTAGAAATGGCTCTGGCAACAGCCACATTCTATTTGCTTTGTGGTAAATGGAATGAAATAAAGCGGTAAATGTGTTATTTCGGGTATCCATGGGTGTAGATCAGGGGTGCTATTCAGCAGGTTCTGACCAGTTTTGGAGAACCGGTAGTGGAAATTTTGAGTAGTTCGGAGAACCGGTAAATGCTACCTCTGACTGGCTCCACCCCGCATCTTTTCCAGCAAGCCGGGCTGGCTTAAAAAGATTTTTAAATGTTTTTAATTGGTTTGTCACTTTTTAAAGTATGGGGCCAAATTTATATATATATATTTAATTGTTTTTTAATGTTCGTATTCTATTTTTTAATTCTTGCTGTACACCGCCCTGAGTCCCCAGGGAGAAGGGCGGTATATAAGTTCTAACTAACTAACTAACTAACTAACTAACTAACTAACTGAATGAATGAATGAATGAATGAATGAATATTCACTGCCTCCCGAGTCCCAGCTGATCGGGAGGAAATGGGGATTTTGCCGTAACCTTCCCCTGGAGTGGGGAGGGAATGGAGATTTTACAGTATCCTTCCCCTGCCACGCCCACCAAGCCACGCCCACTAAGCCATGCCCAGAGAACCGGTAGTAAAAAAAAATTGAATCCCATCACTGGTATAGATGGGTGTGCATGAACACAAAGAGAGTATTTCATAGGATAAAGAGATTGTACGGATAACATCATCATCACGTATACCTGAAGGGGGGAAATTAATATTAAAAAAATATTTTTCTCCATAAACATATTCAAGGTATTTTCATAACTGAATTAAGTCCAGAGCAGTGGAAATTCTAATGGACTGGATAAATAATTCTTTATCATATTCATTTTTTTCCATTGCCAATTTTTTTCCCATTTTGCTTAGATTTAAGACTTTAGACCCCAGATCGGCGAACTGGTAGCGGCGGCGGCAGGAGGCTCCGCCCACCCACCCAGCTGCTTCTGCGCAAGCACAGAAGTGGTGTGCACATGCGAACTGGTAGCAAACAAAATTGAAACCCACTACTGGGAAGGAAGGGAGGGAGGGAGGAAGGGAGGGAGGGAGGGAGGAAGGAAGGAAGGAAGGAAGGAAGGAAGGAAGGAAGGAAGGAAGGAAGGAAGGAAAGGATTGTATTATGTGATGTTCAAAACAGCATCCTTGGTTGCTTGGATGTAAGGGATTTAGAAGATATTTTTTGGTGAGATATGATGTTTAAGAAGGAACATGGAGATGTTTCATTCCTCCAAAAGCAAAGGTATAAACAGAAAACTAAGATGTTGAAAGTCTGATCATTAGCCCTGCTTCCCCTGTGATTATTTATGTGTTTTTCTTAATATCTCCATCAATACAAATCTGGTTCCTGTCATAAATAATAGAAGAAACCAACATTGGTCACATTACAAAGTAATACAACAGCACAGTCAAATGGATCAAATATTAAGTGCCCTAGGAAAAAGCAAGGTGGGAGAACTATTACCAGCTTAAAAAAATTGTTCCTTGTTTCAGGGAGCCATCTTTATTTCTTTATTTATTTATGGCCAGAAATATAAATCAGACCAAGAGCATTATAGATTTACTGAGTGGGGGAAGAAAATGGTCTTCACTGCAATTGGTTTGAGCATTGTGGATGAATGTGCCATGTGCCTTGAAACAGATTTAATTTAGTCAGCCTGATGTTACGGTTACAGAAGATGTTACAGCACATATTACGTCCAAGGTCAGGTCAAAAGCGCGCACCGTTTTGTTCTTGAAAGTTGCCTTATTTCCAAATGTGAGATAGTAATTGTCAGGCGTGAAGAATCGAGACCACACATTAAGTTCCAGTTAAGATGATTTGTTGCTTGTGCCTATTCTAAGGATCTAATCAACTAACAGGCAGGACTAAATTGGCACTAGATAAGAGGGTCTGGATAAAGAGTGCTTGTGGGAATGTAATGACTCCAGACTAATTCCTCTCTTGACCCTTCTGTCTCTTCTTCTCCTACAATAATGCAGCATCTTACTGGCTCTTCAGGAGAACACTTTTTAGGAAATGAACTAAAAACAAACAATGCTTAAAACAGCCTCATATTTATATCGTATCCCAGTTCTCAAAATTAGAAAAAGACTTATTATTTAGCTCAGTTTAATATCCTTAAGAGCCTTGGTGGCACAGCAGACTAAAGTGCTGTTATTATGTATTCCTGATTATCTACATTTCATTGTTCTTGGTCTTCCTGGTTTCCTTCTGTATGTTGACAAAGACCTGGGTTAAAACCATTTTTCTTTTGTAATTATATATTAACACATTAACAGAGTTGGAAAGGACCTTGTAGGTCATCTACAAGAGCCTTAGTGGCACAGCAGATTAAAGTGCTGTTAACTAGCACCAGCTGCCTGCAATTACTGCAAGTTCGAATCTCACCAGGCTCAAGGTTGACTCAGCCTTCCATCCTTTTGAGGTAGGTAAAATGAGGACCTGGATTGTGGGGGCAATAAACTGACTTTGTATAAAAAAAGAACACCGCTTAGGGTGGGCCGAAAGCCCTACTAAGCAGGTATATACAGAAGTATGAAGGCTATTGCTTAACGCATTGTAAGCCACCTTGAGTCTCCGGAGAAGGGCAGCATATAAAATTGAACCAATAAATAATAAATAAATAAATCCTTCACACACCTGTCCTGGAAGGGAAATAGCAGTAGCACTTAGACTTATATACCACTTCACAGTGCTTTACAGCCCTCTGTAAGTGGTTTACAGAGTCAGCCTATTGCCCCCAACAATCTGGGTCCACATTTTACTGACCTCGGAACGATGGAAGGCTGAGTCAGCCTTGAGCTGGTGAGAGTTGAACTTCTGAACTGCTGGCAGCTGGCAGTCAGCAGAGGTAGCCTGTGGTACTGCATTCTAACCACTGCACCATTATGGCTGGAAGGGAAATAGCATTGACACTTAGACTTATATAGCAATACAAATAGCACTTAGACTTATATACCATTTCATAATGCTTTAGAGCCTTCTCTAACTGGTTTACAGAATCAACATATTGCCACCAAACTCAGGCTCCTCATTTTACTGATCTCAGAAGGACTGAAGGCTTAGTCCATCTTGAGCCTGTCAGGATCGAACTCCCGGCAGTGGGCAGAGTTAGCTTGCAATATTGCATTTTAATCACTGTGCCACCATGGCTCTTATTTAAATATAGGAAAATCACATACTACCCCAGTAACAGGGGTACCCTAAAAACCTGAGTTCATGTTCATCTGTACTACCAGTTCTACAGGGACATTTTCCACCAGTTGATTACTCTTTTTGAATTTAAATTCCCAGGGCACCCTGCTAACTTTTATTTGATTTAAACCATTTATTAAAAAATTGATCTTTCTCCAAATCTAACACAATTTTGCTACATTATGTGTAAGCTTCGCCCACCAACGGTTGCTAACAATTCTTCCTGTTAGAGCACGGTTTTGTGTTGTCCATGTTATTGAATGTACTTTCCTTGGTCAATGACTGAAATGAAGTTTCTTTTTGATGATCAACATTGCAAAGTGCCGAATTAAAAAAAAAATGGAGAAGGAAAAGAAGGAAAATCACAGGTACTCAAAAGTGCAAGAAACAAATTTCATGGTACGATCCACATTCTCTATAGTCAGAAATCTGGGACAGTCCAAATTGGTCTCCAGTTGACTTGTCTCTTTGGTGAGCCCATGGATGGATGAGTGAGCCTCAGGCCAAAAGTCATGATGTTGCCCAATTTCCTGTCCTGTCTCCTTCAAGGGTGATTGATTTTTGTAGGATTGGTTATCTATAAATTAGCCACCGCTGGAATGGACAGGGAATAATCAGACTGCATAGTAGTGGTAGTAGTTTATTGATTGATTAGTCTTGTGACCTTTCCAATAAAAAAAATGCAGTACATAGTCTAATTTTGGAATAAGACAGATAGGAAGAAATAAAGTGATAAAATACAAATGTGTTAACACAAAGAGACAGCATAGTAGATAAGTGATTGTGTCTGGAGGTAACCATGTCCTGGTTATAGCTACCTATATATACAGCACAGGATCATGTTCTATACTCTATAAGTTTTTTTTTAATCAATTTATTTAAAACATTTGCATCTAGGCTTGCAGCTAGATTATTGTTTGCAGAAAGATGGAAAGATTCGGTACTACCCACAATGGAGGAATGGTTGCTGAAGATAATAGAACTTTCCAAGATGACTAAATCTACTTCTTTGATCAGAAAGCAGACAGTATCTACAATTATTGATGATTGGAAACCTTAGGGATCTTTACCCAGGATACATGATAGAAATCTATGCAGACATGAAGAATCAGTTAAGAAGATTTATTGCTCAAGTCTATATACAAGAGTCTAGTCAATTAATGTCCAGTACTATATTGGCACTGGATAAAAATTAATAGAATTCAAGAGGGATTGAATTTGGACCATTTGTGGGAACGTAAAAAACTCTGAGCTAGTGACTCACTTAACTCCGCCTCAGACTCTGCCTGATCTTCTCCCACAGCTAGCATCTTGTGCAAAATAATTTCCTAAGTGAGAATCTAGCCACTGCCCTAGCAGTAAAAACCAATTACAACAAAAGCATTGTTGGTCCACCCCTTTCAATGAATTGATACATAGACAATTCGTCTCGCAACTGCCTGTGAACTGCAGACCTGTCGCATTTTTTCTACCGATTCCACAACCTGAAAATGAAAGTGAAGAGAAGAAAGGACACCATTCTTCCTTTCCCACTGAAAGATCTGTAAACAAAAGAGAAGAGAAGAAAAGGAAAGGTCTGATTTTGATTTTATGAGTGCCTACCTGTGAGGGTGGAAGGGAGAGAGAAATAGCCCTCAGAACAATACAGAATTATAGGCTTTGCACCAGAGAAGGTTTTCACTTCCCTTCCCTACCAGTTTGCAAATGTGAGCATATGCACCACCTCTGCACATGCACGCGGCATTCAACATATGCGGTTTGCATGCACATAAGGCATGGGTGAAATCAGTGGTGAAATGCTTCCGGTTCTGACCAGATCGCCTGATCCAGTAGCAATGGAGGTGGGTGGTTCAGAGAACTGGTAGCAAAAATCCCCCCCCCCATGCCCAGCTGAGCCGCGCAATCATCAGAGACTTTTTAAAAAATTTTAAAACCATTTTTTTCTACAACCTCTTCGGCCAAAAAAATGCTTTTAAAAGTTTTTTTTAAAAAGCCTCTCATGATCGCGCGGCTCAGCTGGGATCGTCAGAGGCTTTTAAAAGCATTTTTTCTACAACCCCTTCAGCCAAAGAAGTTGTAGAAAAAATGGTTTTAAAAGTAAAAAAAATAAAAAGTTGGCCACGCCTACTCAGTCACATTACCCCTCCCCCCAAGCCACACCTACAGAACTGATAGTAACAAATTTTACATTTCACTAATGGGTGAAATCTACTTACCTTCCCTACCAGTTTAGAAGTGCAAATGCCGTATGCGCAGAGGGTAAAGAAACAGGTTAAAACCAGGAAGTAATGACAACCGGGTGAGTGTGTGGAGCCTTGCACTGCCATCGCTACCGGTTCTCCGAACGACCCATCACCATCGCTACCAGTTTGGCCAAACCTGTCCGAACCGGTACCATTTCACCCCTGGCGTAAGGCATAGATAGGACGGCATAGAGCCGGCGCAGGTGGGAAGGCCCACCCATGATTTCCGCTGTCGGTTCGGGCGAACTGGTCTGAACCGGCAGCATACCACCTCTGCTTTGCACAATCTTCCACCAATGCAGAGGTGGTGGGAACAACTTTTCTAGGAGCTTCCGTTTTCTACTTCAGTTTAAAATATAACGTTCTGGTTTCTGGGAGATTGTGAAGATAACCGTCAAAGGGTTGTGAGCAGCGCCTAGTGCCACAAAAAATGTTGGAGGGGAAAAAATAGATTCCTGTTGCCCGGATTTGATGATCTGCCTTATTATTGCCAGTCTCCTGTAGCAAATATGAGAAGAAAGAATGGCGCTTACATTTGCTCAAAGCTAGAAGAGACGGTGGATAAAAGTGACAAGCGCGATTTTGCTCCGATCCCCATATCTATGACCTTGAATTTGTTCTGAACTATTCCTGAACCCGTTTTATTCTTTCAAAGGCACGGCTTTTCTCTAAAAGAAACAGTAACCACAGACGCCGTTTTCTTAGCACGCACAGCATTTTCTCCATATTTTTTCCTAATGTACGCATGTTTATTCATCAAGCAACGCAATTATTAATAATTAACATTAATCAACTCAATAACAAGAACTATATCACTGCAAAAATCTTCTGAGTTGTGCTTATCCCTTTCCTACTATATGGATATGAATCCTGGACTCTGTATCAAAACCAAATCAGACAACTGAAGAAATTTAACATGCACGCTTGACATGTGCAAAATTGGGCACACTGACATAGGGTTATATATTCTCTGGGATTTTATCAGTTCTAGATTTTACTATTGCTATTATCATTAGCGCTTTAAGGACTTTTTTTAAAAAAAAATCCCAAATAAAAGGAAGGGGAATAATATCCAGTTTTGGTCACCACACTACCAAAAAGATGTTGAGACTCTAGGAAGAGTGCAGAGAAGAGCAACCAGGATGCTTAGGGGACTGGAGCCTAAAATAGATGATCAACAGTTGCAGGAACTGGGCATGGCTAGTCTAGGGAAGAGAAGGACCAGGGGAGACATGATAGCAGTCTTCCAATACTTCAGGGGCTTCCACGGAGAGGAGAGAGTCAAGCTATTTTTCAAAGCACCTGAAGGCCAGACAAGGAATAATGGATGGAAACTGAACAAGGAGAGATTCAAAGTTTCTGTCAGTGAGAGCAATCAACCAGTGGAACAGAAGTTGCCTTCAGAAGTTGTGGGAGCTTCATCACTGGAAGCTTTCAAGAAGAGACTGGACTGCCATCTGTCAGAAATGGTTTAAGATATCCTGCTTGGGCGTGGGATTGAACTAGATTTATTTATTTATTTATTTATTTATTGGTTCGATTTATATGCCGCCCTTCTCCGGAGACTCAGGGTGGCTTACAATGTGTTAAGCAATAGCCTTCATACTTTTGTATATACCTGCTTAGTAGGGCTTTCGCCCCCCCCCCCAAAGCAGTGTTCTTTTTTATACAAAGTCAGCTTATTGCCCCCACAATCCGGGTCCTCATTTTACCTACCTCAAAAGGATGGAAGGCTGAGTCAACCTTGAGCCTGGTGAGATTCGAACTTGCAGTAATTGCAGGCAGCTGGTGCTAGTTAATAGCACTTTAATCTGCTGCACCACTAAGGCTCTTGTAGATGACCTACAAGGTCCTTTCCAACTCTGTTAATCTGTTAATATATCATTATAAAAGAAAAATGGTTTTAACCCAGGTCTTTGTCAACATACAGAAGGAAACCAGGAAGACCAAGAACAATGAAATGAAGATAATCAGGAATAAATAATAAGAACAATTGACAATAAGAATGCAACTGTTTTCCTTTCTAAAAAAAAAAAGCAGAACAGGCTTTGTTGGATTTGCTATTGCAGGAAAATCCTTGTTCTGGTGCAAAAGAATTTTTAGAGGCAAGTCTTTACGATGACAGAGATATATTTTGCGGAACTTGTAAAACCCAAAGGGAACGGAAGTGTAAACCATATCTTGTGGAATTCTCATTAATGAGACGGTAGAGTTATTGACTTCCCATTTCTGGGATTTCAGATAAAATATGAGATTCAAGCACCCACAGTCCTGTGGACAGCCAAAGTAATAGAATTGTATTTTCTTGGTCAAGAGCAGAAAACAAAAGCAAAGAATATATCACAGTAAGCTAAGTTTTGAGTACTTTTCTCAGATACATTTAACAAGCATTTCCCCCCCATTTCTCTTTTCCGCAGGAAAACTTTTCTATTAATCGCATTCAAAAATCAAAGAAAAAGAAAAGACAAAATAATAGCAGGGGGGGGGGGATCTACAAAGAAACAAAAATTAGAGAGGCATATGTTTTTAGATCTATACGTTCATCATAGTACGATAAATACTTCTAGAAATGTCTAAAGATCTGATCATGGCAACTGGACAAAATTTTGTTAATCTGAGACGTTTCGTTGCTCATCCAAGCAACTTCATCAGTCACAGCAAAATTAGTTAGGCAGAGTCAGGGTGTTGTGGCAGCAAAGTCAGACAGTGAGGAGATTGGGGAAGAGCTTGGGCCAGTCCTGGGGCTAGAGAAAGCTCGGACAAGGGCTCTGTGTTGGAGGCAGAGAGGGGGCTAGACAGCAGTGAGGCAGAGGAACAGCTGGAGCCTGTTCCCAGCAGTGGTGAAATCCAATTTTTTTTACTACCAGTTCTGTGGGTGTAGCCTGGTGGGCGTGGTGTTGCTTGGTGGGCATGGGGGGGGAAAGGATACTGCAAAATCCCCATTCCCACCCCACTCTGGGGCCAGCCAGAGGTGGCATTTGCCGGTTCTCTGAACTACTCAAAATTTCCACTACCGGTTCTCCAGAACCTGTCAGAACCTGCTGGATTTCAGCCCTGGTTCCCACTGTGCACATGTGTACAGCTGCCAGAAGACAAGAACAATTAAGAAAGCAGGGTCGACTCAGGAGTAAGGCTACACCTTGGGGACAATTGGCCCCTCCCATAGGAAATAAAAGAGGAGCAAACTGGGAGTGGGCTTCTGCAGGAAACCATTCATTCATTCCGTGACTCTGAGAGACTCTGTGCCAAGTTTTGCCTTGTACTGTGGTTGGGAACAATTTACGTGGCAGCTTGCCAAACAAGATAAGGTGTATTGAGAAATATTCCTTTGAAAAACTGTTTGGACAAACCTTACTGACTGTGAATGAAAGTAATTCACATAGTCGTGTAAATAAAAGAGGTTTTTGCCAGTAATTCCTGCCTCCTGCTGGTTAAGGAAGCCTAGGTCAGAAAACAGAGAGATGTTGGACATTACCAGTGGTGGGTTGCCCCCAATTCGCACCTATTCTATAGAACTGGTAGTAAAACCCGCGGGAGGCTCCGCCCACCAACCCCGACATCATCAAAACGCTTCTGTGCATGCGCAGAAGCTTTATTACCGCTGCGAACCAGTAGTAAAGGTAAGTAGAACCCATTCCTGGATTGTACCAATTCTTGCCACACCAACTTCAGGGGTTTCTCCCCAAAATGGCTTGCAATATGTCAATGAAGACTCAATCATGTAGGCCAAAGATGTCTAAAGGTTGATGAAGTTGCTTGGATAAGCAATGGAACATTTCAGATTAACAAAAATTGGTCCAGTTGCCATGATCCAACCTTTGGCCTGGATAATTGAGTCTTCATTGATATATTTCAATGAATGAAAGCTGTAAGTCGTTATAATCATCAGTAGCTAATCTGTGCTTATGCATTATTGGTTTTTAAGGTGACAGTAACATTCATTCTGTAGTCCACTGGGTATTTGAGGCCATATGTTTATATTTCCAAGGCTGAATTGTCTTTCAGCTGCAGGTAGAATACAAAACATCGACTTTCCTTGTCCAGATGACAACCTCCATCAGATCAGAATAAACCTCAAAAGAATACGGATATCTGAAAATATTGGATCTCAACATTAAGTTAACGCATGTCATTGTTGGACACTGTAAAAACAAAAATGTTTTTTCATAAGAATGTGTACCAGAAGTGAACCAGATTTCCACAGAAGACCATTTTTAGTGATTCTAAGATTCTTGTTCTCCTCTGTGCGTTTTTGCTTCATCTAAATAAGGTGTCCTCTTTTCTTCCTCCAATGTGTCCACAGAACTGTAAACAAAGAACTATAAACCACACAAAAATTGTGGTTAGATTCCCAACCCCATTTCTTTGAGGTCTTCTCAAAGTCCCAACTGTGGAACTTCCTCTCCCTCCTGGACATTGTCTTGGTCTCCATGCTGTCTTGTTTTTTGTTTTGGTTTTTTTTTTTTTAAATGATGACATACCTAATGACCACAGATTCACTACACTGCCATCCAGGGGTGAAATCCAAAACTTTTCCCTACCGTTTCTGTGGGCGTGGTTTGGTGGGCATGGCAGGGGAAGGATATTGCAAAATCTCCATCCCCACCCCATTCTGGGGCCAGCCAGAGGTGGAATTGCCGGTTCTCCGAACTACTCAAAATTTCTGCTACTGCTTCTCCAGAACCTGTTAGAACCTGCTGGATTTCACCCCTGCTGCCATCTAAAAGAAAAAAAATGTAAATTAGGATTGAGATCATGTATTTTCATAACAGAGATGTTATTCACAATTAATGTCAGAAGTAATTTTAATTCATTGTATGTCTATTGCTGGTCGATGACAGTAATAAAGTTTTATTCTATTCTATTCATCTAAAAGAATAATCTTCTTTTAAAGGTTAAGCTCATGAAATTCTAAAATTATGGAACTGCTTTAAGGAAGAGGGGTACCACTTGTGGCCTGTCAAAGGAACAGTGGGATGAGTTTCGTTGCATTCGAATGTTCTTTGCTCTAGAAAAGTTTAAGAATTATGTTTAGTCCTTTTGGCTGGTTTGTCCACTCCGAGTCTTTTAAACCTGACAAAGTATCCTAAGCTTGGTCCAATTGTCACATGATTTATTTGATATAACAGTGTAACCAGCACAAGAGACTAATGTTGTTTTCTGACAAATTATCCAGCCTTCAGCAAATATTGCTAGCATGACCCCATCACATACTAATTGTGCTATATTTTAGGGGCTGTCTAGGCTCTTATCACAGGGACGCGGTGGCTCAGTGGCTAAGACGCTGAGCTTGTCGATCAGAAGGTCAGCAGTTCAGCAGTTCGAATCCCTAGTGCTGCGTAATGGGTCAAGCTCCCGTTACTTGTCCAAGCTTCTGCAAACCTAGCAGTTTGAAAGCACGTTAAAAAATGCAAGTAGAAAAATAGGGACCACCTTTGGTGGGAAGGTAACAGCGTTCCATGCGCCTTCAGCGTTGAGTCAGCCACATGACCATAGAGATGTCTTCGGACAGCGCTGGCTCTTCGGCTTTGAAACGGAGATGAGCACTGCCCCCTAGAGTCAGGAACAACTAGCACATATGAACGAGGGAAACCTTTACTATAATTAACCTATAACCTATAATTTAGCGAGTTGAGCTTATCTGGAGAGAGACATGCAGTTTCCTCGCTATACAAAAGTTTTACCACTGTCTCTTTGAGAATATTGTTTTTCACTTCCCCTGGGAGCGAAGGGAACCTTTACCTTTACCTTTACCTTTGGAAGTTTATAAAACAGTCAGGAACTAATTACCCTCCTATATTGTTCCCAGAGGTTTTCTAGAAATGTGACTCCCTAATTGTAGAAGCAGGTATCCAGTACTAACAGATCAACGTCCCAAATGTTCTCCAGAAATGGAGTATCAGAATCACTGGCTCTTTGGCTTTGAAATGGAGATGAGCACCGCCCCCTAGAGTCAGGAACGACAAGCACATATGTGTGAGGAGAACCTTTACCTTTTTAGGTTCATTTCAAACTGTGCCTCCATTCACATGTGACTTTCTTTCTCAGATTTCATATGCAAAGACCACAGGTTCTTGTTTTTTTCTTCCAAATGGACAATGACATCTCCTTGGGGATATATTTTGGGAGAGGTAATGCAACAGGAATTTTAGAAAATGAGGTGGAGTGGAAGAAAGCAGCAGTAATATTTTTAGCTTGATTTTCTGGCTCAGCAACTGAACATGGATCAGCCAGGTCTCCAAATTACGATAACGCTGTGTTTTTATATTATAAATTTGAAGATTGTTTGACTTGCTCCTAGGGTGGCTAAATCCCTATGCCATTTTTTCCTATGTTCTAGTTGGTGCTGTCTTTAAATAACGCAATATGTTTTATTCCTTTTTTTAAAAAAAAAAATATTGCAGTTTTTAAAAGAATGCACAAATATATATATATAGAACAAAACATAATAAAAACAAAACAAAACGGGGAGAAATGAACCTTACAAACAATCTAAGCATGTCTGCTTCATATCAGATAGTACATTTTATATAATCCTTTTTCTAATTTGGAAAAAAAAAAGACGAGACTCTATTGTAAAATATTATGAAATCTTTGCCAAGGGAAACATATTGTGTTGTGGGGTTTTTTTTTTTAGTGCTAGGAAAGCTTGCCTTTTTAAAAAATGGATAAATGGCACATGCCCTTGATTTAATTCTTAATATCCAGAATAGTAATGCTTTTCCAATTTCTCAAAATAATATTCTTAGCAATTCTCCACACCTGATATAGACAGAGCTCTTCAAAATCAGGCAAAAGCCACATTTTTGGAATGTAATGCAACGTATCTTTGACACCAAGAGATTTTTCCCAGAAAACTTATATGTGCCAAAATGCTGTTCCAAAAAGATGTCAGTAACTCACAAGATCAAAGTATATGAATCAATGACCCATCCATCCACGTGAGTGCTCACTCTACATAGCTTGGAGCAAGCTGTAACAATGCATCTTCATTGAACTTTCTTCTCTGGATGGATCTACCTCTTATAAGTTCACTTCATTCCCTTTCCTTTTTCTGGGTTTAAAGTAGGAAGACCATTATTTAGAGACACCAGTATGCCCATAAACTCCTTAAGAACAGAATAACAGAGTTGGAAAGGACCTTGGAGATGTTCTCATTTTCAGAGTATGAATATTCATGGATTGGAATAGATCAGCCAATGGGGTGTCAGCGTTCCAGAAAAAAACCCCAACTCCAAGTAAAGACTCTGAAGCAAGCATTTTTCAAAGTTCTATTTACTAGAATAGGTAAACTGGCACATCTGGGAAAACCCGAATCTGAGGTGTCCAAATTTTCCCTCAGTAAATCAAAAACCCCAAAACTATCCCCTCACTCCTCTGTCGATCACATGCTCCAATCAACCGCCGTCCCATCTCGAGACCTCACTCCGACCACTCCTTTCTCCAGATGCAGGATCGCCCTGGCCTTGACTGACAGGAAGAATGTTATTATGTCTAAAGACAACCCCTCTACTAAATCCCCACTCCTACTTTCCCATGCATGAGAAGATGGCAGCATGTAAGTTTCTGGCCTAATATGGCTTCCAGAGCTGACATGGGGACTGAATGGAGACATGATAACAAGGTCAGCCAATGAATCGGCAGGGTAACAGGCTCAGCCAATGAAGGCTGTTTAGAAACAGAAACTTAAGCTAGAAGTCTGGGTGTGGCTTAAGCAACTCAGTCTGTGCAGAAGCTTAACTGTCCTGTATAGAGGAGCTATATTATGTATTAAGCTCTGTGCTCAGCTCTGAAATGTAACAAGCCTGGACTTGTCTGCTCTGCTGAAATGAAACTAACTGTTCTCGCCTGCCTTGTGTTTTGCTTGTAACTGCTACTACGTTGAAGAAGAATCTTATATTGGTATTGTACTTTTATCTTCCTGCACTATTATGTATATAATGAAGTTAATGAATCCTGCCGCATCAGTCTGCTTTCTGGATTTGATTTTGCAACAAACTCTTGACAATAGTCCAATCAGGAGACCCTATACCATTTCACCAGAGGAATTTGCTCTACCAAGTACTACCAAGGACAACATGCTTTCACTAACATTGGCAAGGCAACCCAAAGGTGCTTTTCAAAAGGCAACTGACTTTCTTGGAGGATTTTTCCCCCCTTGAAAACCTTTTATTTCTACTACAAGAAGCTCCTTCCGAACTGAAGGAATTGCAGATGGCAGCTCTGTCACCTTCTGAGTCACTTCTTGTGTGGTTAGAGAGGACAAGCATTAAAGCAGCACTTGAAAGGAAAACAAGAGGAAGGAAGAGAGCCTAAGGATTAGAACACCCCGGTGGGGCTCCGTGGGACTCAAGAAACATCTGATCTAAATAATAAAATAATAAAGACGATTTTTGCATTTTCCTATGAATATTCTCTGCCACTTACTACTCATGCCTTGGTAATGACATCAAGTCTCAAGCTTGCTGGAAGAAGTAAAGCACCTCCAGCAAAAAATTAAATTGAAAAGCACTAAAGAAGTGTGACGAAAAGCAGAATAATTCTTGGCACTAATTTCACTCTTGATGTTATTCCCCCTCCACGGTGTTCCGCGAGTATTTTTATTGATTGAATTCCTTTGTTTAGTAATTTGATTTATCCCCTTCTCAATACTCAAGGCAATGCCAAGATTTTTTAAGAACGTAAAAATTAAAATAACTGAAAACCTCAACAGTTCAACTCCATGAATTCCAATGGTTGTTGAAACTAAAGCTAATATTAATTAGCAATTGTATTCCTGATGAAGGGAAAGCATCTGGATAGAGTGGCTAAGAGCTGAGAGAAAAGAGCTTAGACGCAGCTCCATGAAGAGAATATTCCAGAATATTCCAGGATCTGAGACAAAGGCAGATAAGGATGTTCGTAACGTGTGGTTTAAAAAGTCAAGATGGCAGTGGGAAAGTGCAATATAAGTCCTGCCTGTTGTTGTGGATGTCACATGTGACATCTTGATACAAAAAAAACCAAAAACAGGCAGAGCTTTGATCACACTATCGACATCTGCCATCATGACTTATTGGATGATTTTCTGCAAACAACCTTAGATGCAGGAGAAAGCTGTCTCCTGTTACCTTAAAAGATGAGCAGCTTCTTCTTCTTCTTCTTCTTCTTCTTCTTCTTCTTCTTCTTCTTCTTCTTCTTCTTCTTCTTCTTCTTCTTCTTCTTCTTCTTCTTCCTCCTCCTCCTCCTCCTCTTCCTCCTCCTCCTCCTCCTACCTCCTTCCTTCCTTCCTTCCTTCCTTCCTTCCTTCCTTCCTTCCTTCCTTCCCTCCTTCCTTCCTTCCTTCCTTCCTTCCTTCCTCCTCCTCCTCTTCCCTCTCTCTGAGAAGAGTGCATTATCACAGTTTGGATATTTCTTCCAAATAATTTCTGAAGAATATACAGACCTATTTTAAATGTAAACTTCAGCTTAAACAAAAGGGTTCGTAATACTGGTTCTGCTAGAAATATCCTGTGAGACTAGAGATAGGAAAAGTAAAATTGAAATCTGAAAGGATTTTTCTGGTTAGAAGAGCCGGTGCAAAAAGGAAATTAGGCATTTGGATGGAGCCAATAAATCTGTGATCGTCAGAGAAACGGATTTGAATCCACCTCCTCCTCCTCCTCTTTCTCCTCCTCCTTCTTTCCTCCTTCTTTCCTCCTCCTCCTCTCCTTCTCTCTCTTTCCTCCTCCTCCTTCTCCTTCTTTCCCTCTCCTCCACCTCCTATTCTCCTCTACCTCCTCCTCTTCTCCTCCTCCTCTTTTTCCTCCTCCTCCTCCTCTCCTCTCCTCTTTCTTTCCTCTTCCTCTTCCTCCTCCTCCTCCACCACCACCACCCACCATCACCACCACAATTTTCACAGCAGAAAGATTTGCAATCGGAAAAATGGTCAAGCCTTAACTTCTTTAGAACATATTACTTCACCTAGCCTCAAAACGACGCTATAGGGCACTGCACACCAGAACAACCAGACACAAGAACAGTTTTTTCCCCGAACGCCCTCACTCTGCTAAACAAATAATTCCCTCAACACTCTCAAACTATTTACTAAGTCTGCATTACTATTAATCTTTTCATCATTCCCACCACCCATCTCCTTCCACTTATGACTGCATGACTGTAACCTTGTTGCTGGTGCCCTTACGATTTATATTGACTGTTTCCTAATATGGTTTGATTGCTTATTTGTTCCCTATGACTATCATTAAGCGTTGTACCTTATGATTCTTGACAAAAGGTATATTTTCTTTTATGTACACTGAGAGCATATGCACTAAAGACAAATTCCTTGTGTGTCCAATCACACTTGGCTGATAAAGAATTCTATTCTATTCTATTCTATTCTATTCTATTCTATTCTATTCTAT
>WNWU01000381.1:113581-126961 GCA_012654045.1 Ptyas mucosa | reverse complement strand
CTTCCCATGGAGTGGGGTGAGAATGGAGATTTTACAGTATCCTTCCCCTGCCATGCCCACCAAGCCACACCCACCAAGCCATGCCCACATAACCGGTAGTAAAAAAATTTGAATCCCATCACTGATCAAATGTCATCTGCATTTTTCTTCTTCTTGCTTACAAAGACTGTACCTAAGCACATACTACAGCGTCAACACTTCTGAGCCTGACCTACTTCAGGGAGTAGCTATGAAGATAATCCCATGCTGGGAGAGAAGCATGTATGACATCTTCCTATCAGAAATAAAGGGAGGATGATATGAAAACAATAATTCAATGAGATATGCAGTGATGAATCTTACTCAAGGACCATCACTGACCCTAGTAAGTTGGACCCATCTTACTAGCTGGCTGCATTTAGCTCTAGTAATAGAAGACCTGCTAGGAACTGAATCTGTGACCAGAAGTCTTTCTTTTATTGATGTTTATTGATAGGAACGATACGAAAGAAACTCTACATTTCTCAAATTGACAGTAGCAACGCTTTTGGATTCAGGAGAGTAATTAACAGCCTGGAGCACAAATTTCTGAAAGCCAAAACATCATTTCAGGTAAACATAAGCTGGTTCAAAGTAAAAAAGTGATATTGATCTCTGGGCATTGAATCTTCTGCTTAGTCCTTTTCTGTTATTGCTCTGGGCTCTTCCCATTTTAAACCTACAGTTGCATCATCTTAATTCCTATCAGCAAATAGATAAATATGTAGGATAGGCCGTTGCTGGAAACAATAACAGGCAATATTTGTTTACTTGTAAAACAGGTTAACAGATCACTTGCAATTCATTTTGTTACACTCTCCTCTGCAAGCGGTGATGGGATTCAGCCGGTTCGCACCATTTCGGGAGAACCGGTTGTTAACTTTCTGAGCAGTTTGGCAAACTGGTTGTTGGAAGAAATCATTAGGCAGAGAACCAGTTGCTAAATTACTTGAATCTCACCACTGTCTGCGAGGATGTGTGCGTTGTAAGCTTGTGAGTGGATATTCCAGCTTGTGGGACCCTCAGTTTTAACACATGAACAGAAATGATCTCACAAAAGGAGCTACCAAGGCAGGACCTAATTGGGACATGAATGAGAGATTGCCAGAAAATCCTGAACATATAATTAAAACAACAACAACAAAGTAGTTAGAAGAAGATGGCAAAAAGCTTGGGTATACAACAGTTGTTAAATAAACATGAATGGCATAGAACAATCCAGCCAAATTCAGTTCTTTATTTGCTGATACCCAATAGACAGAATCTTGCCAGAATAAAGCACTTCTTCTCTCCACCTTAATGGATATACTCTGGCAGGTTGTAGGGAGTGGCTATCCTCCAAGAAAACAAAAAGGCATTAGTACATCAAGAAATGATCTAGTTTATATATATAGTCTTCTTTTTCATTCTACAAAGAAAAGTTGATGTAGGAGATGACCAGGCTGGGCTTGAGGTAGGGGTCAAATCAGTCTTGAGACCTTTTGCACTCACACAAGAGATCTAAGGCCAGCCCATACAGAATTTCCATTGACTCTTATCTACCACCTTGCTTTAACCATTAGTAGTTCAGATTCTTGTAGAGAGCTTTATCATGCCATAAGCCCTTATATTCATTTGAACCGCCTGGGTTTTCTGATTTCCGTGCTTGACATTTGAGCCTTTCTAAGTGATAGGACTACATTCTCCACCAACAGTAAACTCTCAGATATCAAAAAAGCTGGAAGAGATACCATATCATTCATAGGTATCTCTTCCAGTTCTTTCCTAATATCTCTGTGACCTAAGACTATCCCTTGATTCCGGTCATATCAGTCTTGCTGGAGAGACTCAACTTGAAAGGTGTATCATAAAAGAGTTGTTGTTGTTGTTAGTTGTGAAGTCGTGTCTGACCCATCACGATCCCATGGACAATGTTCCTCCAGACCTTCCTGTCCTCTACCATCCTCCCGAGTCCATTTAAGCACACACCGACTGCTTCAGTGACTCCATCCAGCCACCTCGTTCTCTGCCGTCCCCTCCTTCTTTTGCCCTCAATCGTTCCCAGCATTAGGCTCTTCTCCAGTGAGTCCTTCCTTCTCATTAGGTGGCCAAAGTATTTCAGTTTCATCTTCAGGATCTGACCTTCTAAACAGCAGTCAGGGTTGATCTCATCCAGGACTCACTGGTTTGATTGCCTTGCAGTCCAAGGGACTCGCAGGAATCTTCTCCAAAAGAGTTGTACATTTGAATTATTGGGTCTTGCAAATGAAAATCCATCTGGAATGTCTGTATAAATTTTTTAAAAATGGTAATATCTAGAGCACATGTGTACATATATAACAACCTTTTTCCAAAGTCACTTGTGCATAAAACCATTCTAGGCATGACAGTACATCTTTGAAATCCAAGCCTCCATTTATTTTCAGCCTTTCACTGTTTCCCTGCTTTACCTGTTCCATGGACTTTAAAACATCACTGATGGACAGTGATTTCCCTGAAGGCACCTACATTTCATTTCCATAACTGTGATGCAAGGAACTTCAGATGATGTCGATCAGTGTTCTGGATTTCTATTTACAGCACCAAGCTTAGGTAGGCATCAAGGTAGGAATCTTCTTCAAAGGAAAACAGAAAGTGTCAGATTGTAACCGTGTCATGTTGGATAAAAGGGACGCAGTGGCTCAGTGGCTAAGATGCTGAGCTTGTCGATCGAAAGGTTGGCAGTTCAGCGGTTCGAATCCTTACTGCCGCGTAAATGGGCTGCTTCTCCATCCCCCGCCATCACCCTCACTTCCTCAGGCCAGGCAAGGAGTGACTGGGAGGGGAGGGCGAGAGGCGGGGTCAGCCAGTGGTGGGATTACCCGACAAGGAGCCACAGCAGGGGGCCCAAAGTAGTGAAGGCAGAGTCCAGGGGAGGTGTGAAGAACTTTTTAGGTACATAGTTAAACCCACCTTCCTCAAAGTTGCATTGAATTGTTTCCGTTGTTCATTGGTGCACATTTTGACATTTGGATTTTTAGGGGAGGTGTTTACAACCTGATAACACTGAAGAGAGATATGATGGCAAAAATTTCAGGAAACCCTGCTCTAGAACATCTCCCGAAATTTTCAGATCAGTGGTGGGTTACTTTCGGTTCACCCCAGTTCGGGCGAATCGGTAGCAGCAGTGGTGGGAGGCTCCACCCACCCGCCCGGACACTTCTGTGCAATCCTCGTCAAAAAAAAGTTGCACACTCCTAAAAGGCAGGAATTCTTCACAAGTAATTATTTCTTTTCAACAAACGGCAGCCACAAAGACCTATATTCTGACTCCCAAGTTCTGCTTCAGCAGCTAGTTCATAATTGCCAAATAAGAGGGTAAACCACGGAGACGGAGAGCAGCTCTGAGAATCCAGCTCACCAACTGCTTCTATTTGCAAAACAGGAAAGTCCTTAACCCATCACACCTTCTCAATGAATGCCGCACAATCCTTCTTTATTTCTTCACCTCCGGTTTTTGTTCCGTTTGAAAGAAGGCAATTTGCTTTTAAATTTTCTTCCGGAGGTTAAGAGCATTTTGCAGAAATTCTTGTAAGGAAAAACGTATGCACTTGCCTTAGTGATGACAATGGGGGGAGGGGGGGATCTATCTGAGTTGAATATTTTTTTTTGTTCCCGGTTTTTTTTTTTCCAATTGCTGCACCCTTCCATGGTTTCCCAAATTTCGAATAAATCCTCGAGAGGGAAGCCCTCTCACAAAAGAGATCTTCATCCTTCCCCTGAAAAGAAAAACAAAAAGAAATCAGGAGAAGTTATTTACTCAATTTCTCTGCCCGTATCACACATTGGATGACTCTTTCTTCCCGTCTCTAAGATCAACCTAACCTTGATCTTGATTTTTTCTAATTCAGGCTTTAAAGTTTCTTATTTTTCTATTTAGAAGGAATTTTTTTTTCTAAATATACATTCGGGAAGAAAAATATTGCTCCTGCTCTTGCAAGTCGCCCATTACGTCTCCATCAATGTGATAAACGCCAATGATGTGTCATTTATCTGCTATTAATTCAACCTGTTTGAAATGTTCTTGAAATAACCTGGTTTAATTTGCTTCTGCGGGTTAAATTTTGTTTTGGATAAAGACCCCGGACTGCCCCTCCCTACCAACACCTTCGAATGTCATTTTCTTATCCTTTGCATTTATTACATTTTGCGCCTGGTCTTCATTACCATTTATTTTTAATTTATACACTGCTAATGGACTCCTCTGTGTGATAACTGCCTAACAATCATGTATAATGTTGCTATTCTAGTGATGGAATCATCCATAATCTGTAATCTGTCCTTTAAAGTTTTAATCTGGAAATAGAAATGGGAGATGCAAGGGATGAGGGAAATGGAGAGGAAGAGAGGAAGAGAACTCATCAGTGAGCAAATAAGAGAGGAAAAACAATGGGTACCATTCTGATTAGCACTGAAATTAAAAAAAACCAGGTTTAATAGCAATAACTGTGAGAGGGATCTTAGAATCTTAGTGGACAACCAGTTAAATATGAGCCAGCAATATGCAGCAGCAGCCAAAAAAACCAATGCAATCCTAAATTGCATTAACAGAGGGATACACTCAAGATCAAGTAAGGTACTTAATACCACTCTATAAAGCCTTGGTAGGACCATACCTAGAATCCTGCATCCAGTTTTTTATACATCTATAAAATAGATGTGGAGAAAAAGTGCAGAAAAGAGCAACCAAGATGATTAGGGGACTGGAGGCTAAAAGATATGATGAACGGTTGCAGGAACTGGGCATGACTAGTCTAGTGAAGAGAAGGACCAGGGGAGACAGGATGGCAGTCTTCCAATATTTGAGGGGCTGCCACAGGGGGGGGGCAAGCTATTTTCTAAGGCACCTGAAGGCCAGACAAGGAACAATGGATGGAAACTGAACAAGGAGAGATTCAACCTGGAGATAAGGAGAAATTTTCTGACCGTGAGAACAATCAACCCGTGGAACAGAAGTTGCCTTCGGAAGTTGCGGGAGCTTCATCACTGGAGGCTTTCAAGAAGAGATTGGACTGCCATTTGTCAGAAATGGTGTAGGGTCTCCTGCTTGGGTGGGGGGTTGAACAAGATGACCTACAGTACAAGGTCCCTTCCAACCAGTGGTGAAATTCAAATTTTTTTACTACCGGTTCTGTGGGTGTGGCTTGGAGAGCATGGTGTGGATTGATGGGTGTGGCAGGGGATGGATACTGCAAAATCTCCATTCTGTCCCCACTCCTGGGGGAAGGATACTGCAAAATCTCCATTCCCACCCCATCCCACTCCAGGGGAAGGATACTGCAAAATCTCCATTCTCACCCCACTCTGGGGCCAGCCAGAGGTGGTATTTGCCGGTTCTCTGAACTACTCAAAATTTCCGCTACCGGTTCTCCAGAACCTGTCAGAACCTGCTGGATTTCACCCCTGCTTCCAACTCTGTTAATCTGTTAAAACGAAAAGGGCTTTGCGAGTTAAAATATGCTCTTTATTACAAAAATGAAGGAGAACAGAGGACATCAAGCCTTCATTGGGTATATGATAATCATCAAGCGCAATCAATTGTTCTAAAAAAGAGAAAGCTTTGTGGTCAATAGTGGGATGAACAATATCTGACAAAACGGACTCCCTTCTCTAGTCATTTCTTCTTGGCTCAGCTAATATCTGAGTATTTGGAACCAGAATGTGAAGGAGATGGTCGCTGCTTAGATATACACCGAAAGAATGCGCAAGAGTATACATTGTCTTCATTATCTGTTGAAAATTGCCAATCAGGCTGGGGGAAAAAAATCTCTGAAATGAAATCCTTTTAAGGTGCATTTTGAAGGTTAATTGAAATTAAGTGGTTCTTGGAAAAAAAAACATTAGTTCTATACAGCTAACAAAATAGTTTGAAGCAGCATGATTTTCCCACATCCATAGTAAATCCTGCTCTGTTGAGTTTCCCCCAAGAACATTACATATTCGCATATTTTTGTGTATACATGAATGTGTGTCTGTCTGAATGTCTGTCTGTCTGTCTGTCTGTCTATCTGTGTGTCTGTCTGTGTCTGTGTGTCTGTCTCTATCTGTCTCTATATCTATCCATCCATCCATCCATCCATCCATCCATCCATCCATCCATCCTTTCTTCCTGCCTATGTCTCTGTCTCTGTCTCTCTGCCTACTTGCCTGTTTGTATATCCATCCTCCGTCTGTCTGTCTGTCTCTGTCTCTGTCTCTGTCTCTGTCTCTGTCTATCTATCTATCTATCTATCTATCTATCTATCTATCTATCTATCTCTATAGCTATCTATCTCTACATCTATCTCTATCTATCTATCTATCTATCTATCTATCTATCTATCTATCTATCTTTATCTCTCTCTCTCTATTTCTATCTCTCTCTATCTATCCATCTCTCTCTCTCCACACACACACACACAACCATGTAAGGTACATCAGCCTGTCAGTTCCAAAACAAGAATAGCACATGTTAATCCTTCCAAGCTCTTTATTGTTTCACACCTATAGACAAAATCACCTCAGACTGAGGATTCTACTATCTGCATTTCCCACCTATTCTGTGAACTATTAGGGACACGCTGTCTTCGCCATCTTTCTCTCACATGTGATATCTGGGCTCTCTTACTCCTCTGAAACGCAGCCCTTCCCTCCTGAGAATGTACCTCCTTGCCACATTCCATCGCAGGCTGAGAGTTACTGACTGGCCCAAGGTCATCTGATGAACATCAGGAGGGCCTTGAACCTGGGCTTCCCATCCCTAGACACTTTAACCAAATGGTATAACCTCCTAAATGTTGTTAAACTACAAATACTGATCACTGGCCATGCATTCTGAAGGTTTTGGGAGCCTTAGCAACATTTGGCAGTTTTCCCCGTACTCTAAACATTATCCCCTCCCAAACTTAAAACATCCCTTTGCAAACATGCTAAAATTGTATAATATTAGCATAATGTATCATTCAGTGCAAGTAAAAAGGCTTGGTAAATGAACAAACACGATTTCTTGTTCTCCATGGCGTGCTGGCAGAAGTTCAAACAATCAAGGTTGCCTGGTAAATGCCTCTGAAAACATTTAGAAACCTTCCTGAGTTTAATAATAAATGTTGTGGAGGCTGGCCAGGTACATCTCCATTTCCTTTACTGACCATTTGCCATTAAATGTCTCCATTTTTCAAGAAGCAAACCTGGTGATAAAGCAAATTTTGTTCAACCCTAAAATAGAACAAAAGAGAACATTGACTGTAGGAAGCTTTACCTTGATATCAGACTGTATACCAGGAAACATGAAAACCTGCATTCAGCCCAAAGTAAAAAGTAAAGATAAAGCTTTCCCTATCTGTCGTGTCCAACTCTTCAGCTCGTCTCCATTTTTTAGCTGAGGGAGCCAGCGTTGCCCAAAGATATTTCGGTGGTCACGTGGCTAGTATGGCTATGCGCCAAAGGCGTATGGAACACTGTTACCTTCCCACCGAAGTGGTACCTATTTATCTACTTGCATTTGCATGCTTTCGAATGGCTAGGTGGGCAGGAGCTGGAGCAAGGAACGGGAGCTCACCCGGTCATGGTCTTCAACTTGGTCTTGACTCAGGTCTTGAACCCGGTCTGTCAGCTCTCCAGCTGACAAGCTCAGTGTCTTTAACCACTGAGCCATCGCACACTGATGCTATCAACAATGTTATAATCACACAAAGAGTTATCATCGAATGGGAAGGCATAGCTCACATTCCTTTCCCATCCTAACGAGTGTTCTTCAGCTTGATTCAGTAGTGGGTTACCTTTGCTACTGGTTTGCTATTGGGAGCGCACATGCACGCTTGCTTCGTGAGCATGTGGCATTTCTGCCACATGCCGCCGCAGCTGCTACCGGCTCGCCCCGATAGCTGCGGGGCGGTTGATACCAACCCACCACTGACTTGCTCGCATTGAACATGGTTAAATGTTTGGCTGTGTGGCTCTGTCATAACCTTTGGGGTATCTCTCCCCATTCCTCCCAAAGTAGACATTCAATTCACTTTCCAGCTCTGAAACATAGTTCGTGTCTCAAAGAAATATTCACGCTTATTAGAACATTGTAAGAGGATTCTTTTTAATATTCAGAGTTACTCTCCTTGGGCACTGTAGTTTAATGAAATGGCACTAGGAGGGGGGGGGGAAATGTACTGAGCTATCAATTGAGGGTCTTGCAAAGAAAAGATGCCACTTGCCCCGCTATCCTTTGAGGAGTTGTAATCTGTGATTAACCTTTCCGCTAAGCATGCTACAGCAATCAGACTATTTCTGTTTTGTGATGTAGCATTCTTCTCTTCCATAATTGCTGCCATCTTCTCAGTCTCTCCACGAATTCTGCAGTGGGATGCAAAAACTGTACGGAGAAGCTATTGCTTGTAGCTGACACAGGGGTACGGTGATTTGTAAAGAGAGGAAAGAGCTGGCCAAATAGGAAAGGCAGTTTACCTTGTTAAATGCTCGAAAAGCGCTTTACTCAAGGATGTCTTGCCAATGTCAGGCTGCCATAGCCTGCTCCGTAGGGAAGAACAACCCTTGACTCCATAGACGTTAGAGAAAAGATATTTTTACTAGAGGTGCTGAGTGCAGTGCGAGCGAGGTAAGAAAAACCACATGAAAATCACATATTGAAAGCAATCTCCAATGTCCAAACCCCTCCCCCCTGGGAGAGTAGTCCAATCAGATTCTGTTCTGATGTTTTGGGAACCTGGTGTCTCAGGCACCACTGTAAATTCCTTTCCCAGGGCTGGGGTCCTTGAAATCAAACTAGAGACTTCCTCTGTACAACTTTCTGCAGAGTTTTGCTTTCTTGCTATCAGTTTTAGTTTGCAATAATTTACCCTGTTTCCCCCAAAATAAGACATCCCCTGATAATAAGCCCAAAGAGACTTTTGAGTGCATGGCAATAAGGCCAAGCGCTTATTTCAGGGTTCACTAAAAATATAAGACAGGGTCTGATTTTCGGGGAAACACGGTAGATCAGGGGTGTCAAACTCACGCCATCACAGCGGCCTCATGTGATGTATTAGGACGTTTTCCCCCTTCGCTAAACTGGGCATGGGCAGGGCCAGCGCATGACACATCCAGCCCGTGAGCCGTGAGTTTGACCGTCCTGATTTAGATTATTTATCTGTCAAAATTGGAACAGTAGTAATACAAATTAAACTATTGATAATTAAATCTACAAATATTTATAGTATTTTTATTGTGTTTAACAACAACACCATTTTTCTAATTCTATATTAAGAGTTTGGCTATGCTACAAAAAAGTGAGCTCTGTTTCCAATATGCTCACCGTATCCTAGCAACATGGCACTGGAACATTTGGGGGAGAAAAGTTCTCAAAATATATATTTTTAAATACCCTTTTTTTCCCCCTTATAAAAAATGGATGCATCGTCATGCAATATTCACATGCATGGCTCCCAAGCCAAGAAAATCACATCGATTTTCCTAAGCAACATTGATTGTAATTCTTTTTCAAAAAGTCAAGAAAAGAAAGAAATAATTATTGCATAGCAAAATGCTAAACCGATATAGAACAGTAATAAAATTGTGGGGGTACACAGTGATGATCACTGTGAGGATGATCCCTTTTGGTGGGGAGACGAGGTGGTGCTCCATGCAGGCAGTCATCTCTGAACCTTCCTGGGGAAGGAGGGGACCTGGGCAATGTTGCAGGAAGAGCCACTCATCTGGTGCAAAGCTAGCTGTGATGCACCATGGAAAGCATGAAAGTGTGCCCTACAACAGGGCTGGTACCTTGCCAAGTCAAACTACTATTCTGCACTGGCATTATGGTCTCCTGGCTATGGTATAACAACGCCATACGCTAATAATAATGAATAATAATCAGAGATAGTTCAATAATATATAACCATAATTTGCAATGGGCAATGGGATTAAATAAATTTGAGTGGTGCTGTAGCCTAGAGGTAGAGCTCTCGCCTCACAATCAGAAGGCTGTGAGTTCAATCCTAGGTAGAGGCAGCTATTTCTCTCCCTTGGCACGATGAGAAATATATCTGCTGCATATAACTCCGCATTGGCGACAGGAAGGACCATCCGGCCAGTAAACACTCAGCTCCATTCAGGTACCCAGACTCCGCCCTGCAAGGGATTATGGGGTCATTAAAAGATGATGATGAATGGGATTAAATAAGGTTATAAGAATGGTCTAGATGCCAGTATCCCGTGGCATTTTTAAACCCTTAGTTTATTTGATTTGTTTATTGTTTAGAACATAGAATAATAGAGTTGAAAAGGACTTGGAGGTCTTCTAATCCAACCCACTTCTCAGCCAAGAGACCCTATATCATTCTGGACAAATGGCTATCCAGTCTTTTCTCTAGTAATCAAGCACTCACAACTTCCAGAGGCAAGCCGTTCCACTGATTAATTGCTCTTGTTGTCAAGAAATGTCTCCTTAGTTTTAGGTTGGATCTCTTTTTAATGATCTTTCACTCATTACTTCTTGTTCTGCCCTGTGGTTTTTGGAGGTCTACACCCTCTACGACAGCCCCTCAATATAGGAAGATGGCTATCATGTCATCCTTGGTCCTTCCCTTCGTTAGGCTCTAGACCAGTAATGGCGAACCTTTTGGGCACCAAGTGCCCAAAATGGAACATGTGCATGTGTGCGTGCTGGAGCGCCAGAAACCCAAAGACCAACTGGTATGTTGTGGTCCGCCAGCAGCCTGTGGAGCTGGCAGTGGAGTCGGACAGTGAGGAGGCTGAGGAAGAACATGGGCCAGTCCTGGAGTCTGGGGAAGGCCCGGATGAGGGCCCTGAGTTGGAGGCAGAGATGGGGCCAGGGCCATCGAGGAGTGATGTGCGGACTCCAGAGCCTCCAGAGTCAGACAGCAGAAAGGCAGAGGAACAGGAGGAGCCTGCTCCTAGTGCACACATTAGAAGAGCTGCCAGAAGGCAAGAGCAGCTGAAGCAAAAAGGACGACTCGGGAGTAAGGCCAGAAGATGATTGGCCACTCCCATAAGGCTTAAAAGAGCAGCAATGAGACGTTGGGTTCTTTGTAGAAAAGCAACATTGATTCCAGTGTTTCTTGTCAGCGTCTCTTGAACTTTGTGGGTTTTTTGCCAAGAAAAGCCTTTGGCAGGTTGCCCAAAACATCAAAGTTTGGTGATAAGGCCATAGGACTGATTATGAAGACTTTGTTTTGGACTAAGCTGAGAATTAATTCATTCTCAGCTGTTTTAATAAAATAAGTTTGTTCAGGACTGAATTGTCTTTGGTAATTACTACGTAGGCCTCAGTCACAACATGGTCTTCAGGTTTCCGGCATGTGCATGCATGCCAGCCAGCTGGCTTTCATGAGCACTGGAGCACCGAAAACCCAAAGAACAGCTGGCCGGTGCATGCATGCCTGTTTTTTGGTCGTTTTGGGGACTGTTTTCAGGCCATTTTTGAGGCCGTTTTCAGGCTGTTTTTTAGGGCCGTTTTCAGCCTGTTTTCCGGTGCTCAGGCGCCCGTGAAGACCAGCGCACCAGAAACCAGAACAGCAGCTGGCAACACGCACGTGCCCACAGAGAGGGCTCTGTGTGCCACCTCTGGCACGCATGCCATAGGTTCACCATCACAGTTCTAGACGTAGCTAGTTTCCTCAATTATTCATCATATGGTTTAGCCACCAGGCCCCTTATTCTCTTTGTTGGTCTTTGACCTGTTCCAATTTTTTTTCTTCAGGGGCTCCAAAAGTTTGTATGGAAATCTCCCTTCCTTTCTTTTGTACTCACCACAGTTCAGTAAAGTCAGGCTGTAGGAAACGCCGGGCCCAAAGTCATCCTAGGAGTTACTAAAGCTAATAGTAATCATAAATCCAGATTCCTGCACTAAATTTTATGGCTCAGGTGCATTGTGCAAACCTGCCAATTGTAGTTTATTGTTTTTTCTATACTCTCTCCAGTGACTGGCAGTTTCTCTGGCTTCCCATTCTTCAATTATAGCCCAAGGAAAGAAGAAATCAGGAGAAAATTTATCCTGGGGGGGTGGTTTCTTCAGAAGTAGTGCTACTGTCACTGCTAAAGATGATGGGCAGAATTTTTGAGGGATGGGCAGAATTCCACCCCCACCCACCCCCACCCCCGTTTCTGGGGAAATTCAAAGACACTCTCCATCCATTCCCCTCCCTCCTCATGAAGGATTTTAGCAGTCCATTTGTACTCCACACTAGTTTTAGAATGATAGGATTATGGAATTGGGAAGTAATCACAAGGAATATCTAATCCAATCCCTTGCAATGGGAAAGAAAACCAATTAAACTATCCACAAAACCATCCTCAAGTGGTAATTATCCAGCCTCCTCTTCAAAACCTCCAATTATTTTATGGCCCACAACCATAAAGAGTTGGCATGACGTGAAATGAAAGACACTACAAAGCCACAACCAAGATTCTTTAAATGGTCACTGAAATACGTGTGGTGATTTTTGCAATCCTTCTGTCCTAGAATAGATTTGACCTGTCCAGGTAGTTGTGACTGCTAGTGAAATGCCATCCTGTGTAACACGATGATTCAGTAAATAACTTGTGTCAGTTGTATACAAAGGATTCATAAAGTAGCGAATTTATTTGCTAATGGATCAAGGTTCTCTTTTGAAGACCTACACTTTAAATCTAATTTATCGGGCAGGAAAGTTTATGTATCTCTTTGCGGAGTAAATTGATCATCTTTTTTCCCCGAGCATAATAGGTAGGAGAACTTAACATCAGAGTTCAACGTTATAAATTGGGTCTGAGTAGAAGTATTGCTTTGTAAATATTGGATAAACATATGGTAGATGTCGTCCTGCTTCTCCTATTTGGCAAGATTAATGGACTGCAGGAGACAATAACTCTGTTGTTCTTTTAGGTTTGCAAAATTAAATACCACCACAACAACAACATTTCTGCTTCTTCTGAAAATCAGTGCGTCAGTGCAGCTCTGTAATGACAAAATTAGCCATGCTTGGTCCAATATTTGTTGCTAAACACTATGCTGAAAGTGTTTCAGGAGCTTTCTCAAGATCCAAGGACTGCAATCTTACCACTCAGGTCATTCATCACAATGCAACGAACCAACTGATAGTTTAACTTTCAACAGAATGAATCACTGCTTTGGGAAGTCTAAGTGTCAAGCTTGATTTTGAAAGTTAGGCTGCTAGTTGCTGGTCAAAACTAAAGTGAACTGCATTGCATTCCATTGGGTTGGGTTGGATTGAATTAATCAATCAATCAGAATAGAGCTGGAAGAGATCTTCAAGGTTTTCTAGTCCAATCCCTTGCTCGAGCAGGAGACCCTATACCATTTGATGGTTTGGCTTGGCTTGGCTTGGCTTGGCTTGGCTTGGCTTGGCTTGGCTT
>WNWU01000381.1:74313-91527 GCA_012654045.1 Ptyas mucosa | reverse complement strand
TTTTGTGACCTTCTGACAAACAATGGAGAAGCCAGATTCACTTAACAACCATGTTACTAACTGCAATGATTCGTATAACAACTGTGGCAAAAAAAGGTTGTAAAATGGGGCAAAATTCGCTTAACAACAGAAATGTTGGGTACAGTTGTGGTCGCAAGTCAAGGGCGCGGGGACTCAGATGCTGAGCTTGTCAGTTGGAAAGTTGGCAGCCCAGGTTCAAGACCCAACCATTACATAATGGGGTGAGCTCCCATTCCTTGCTCCACCTCCTGCCCTCCTAGCAGTTCGAAAGCATGCAAATGCGAGTAGATAAATAGGTACCATTTTGGTGGGAAGGTAACAGCATTCCATGCACCTTGGTGTATAGTCATGCTGATCACATGACCACAGAAGAGTCTTTGGGCAATGCTGGCTGTCTCGGCTAAGAAACAGAGATAAACACCGCCCCACAGATACGGATGGGCAGGGGAAATCCTTACCTTTACCTTATTCTATAAGAACAGCTGGAGGTTTTGGGTCTGGCTAGTCTAAAAAGAAGAAGAATTAGGGATAACATGATAGCAGTATTCCAGTATTTGAGGGGCTGCCACAAAGAAGAGGGGATCAAATTATTCTCCAAAACACCAGAGGGCAGAACAAGAAATAATGGTTGGAAACTAATCAAAGAGAGAAGCAACTTGGAATTAAGGAGAAACTTCCTGACTGTGAGGACAGTTAACCGGTGGAACGGCTTACCACTAGAAATCACGGATGCTCCATCACTGGAGGTTTTTAAGAAGAGACTGAACAGACACTTGTCTGAGATAATATAAGTTCTCCTGCGGTAGCGCAGTGGTTAGAGTGCAGTACTGCAGGCTACTTCTGCTGATCACCGGCTGCCAGCAGTTTGGTAGATCAAATTCTTACCAGGCTCAAGGTTGACTCAGCCTTCCATCCTTCTGAGGTCGGTAAAATGAGGACCCAGATTGTTGGGGGCAAGAGGCTGACTCTGTAAACCACTTAGAGAGAGCTGTAAAGCACTGTGAAGCGGTATATAAGTGCTATTGCTATTGCTATTGAGCAGCGGGTTGGACTAGAAGAATTTCAAGGTCCCTTCCAGCTCTATTCTATTCTATTATCTGCTCTCTATACTTTAGTGAAATACCAATTGCGTACATTTTCGGTCTGCAGGTGGGACTCTGTCTCCTTTTCACAGAGACCTTTTCATTATCTTTCTGAGATTTCTCAGGCAACAGGGCTCAATTTTGCAAAAGTTCAAAATGCTAACCCATGAGCTGTGACTCTGCAGTAGGTCAATACTAATGAAAAATTAATTGCCCTATGAATTATACATTTCGTACACCCTCTTGCAGATCTGTCTCAGAGTCACTTCCCTTCACATAATCCCTCTGATGTCAGCAGAACTGGGTGTTAAATGAATTGGTTTCAAGATTGCTGGTCTTGTACTTGCTTGTTCCAACCATTTTCCTTGGCTGCTTCGCTCAATTTTTTTCATATTCTTCTTAATTGCTTTACTAACTCCTGTCTAGTAAAACCAGTATTATCAGTTTTTCCCCCCATCTAATAACCCTCTCTACTTGCTACGGAATTCTAATAATTAGACCAATCATTGTAACTTTAAAAAAAAATTTTTTTTTCTATTCGCTCTCTAAAAATCTTACACATAATGTTGAGTTCTGGCTTAGGATCAACCCTAAGTAAGCAATTTATTTATTTTTTAATAACAATTTATTTATATATTTTCCTTAACATACCTAAGTACTTTATGAATGCCATATTGTCTGGGTTCATTTGCTTACATGATAGTATATAATATAATAATACGTTAAACATAAAACATATATAATAGTATTTTTCCAATTTCTAATTTCTACTTCTATTGTCCAACCATTGATAAAATAAATCCCATGTTTGAAAGTATTCTGTATTTTCTTTATCTTTTATCTTTAATGTCAACCATTTCTGCAGAATCTAGTATTTTTTAATTACATCTTCTTTTATGGGTGGTTCAGAGGTGAAATGTAACCGGTTCGCACCGGTTCGGGGGAATTGGTAGTGATAAAAGCTAGTGGTTTGGATGAACCAGTTAGTAAAAAAAAGCTACCAATTTGTCCGAACCGGTATTTCCGACGATCAGCTATGCTGCGCAATTTATATTTGCTAAAAAGCAGGAAATCCTGCTTTCTAGCGAATCTAAATCATGTGGCACAGCTGTTTCCCGCCCTCGCTGTTCAGTGATGGGTTGCTCCTGATTCGCACCGGTTCGCAAGAACCGGTAGTAAAAATCTGTAGTAGTTCGGAGAACTGGTAATAACATTGGCTGGCCACACCCCCAAACCGATCCCAGGCCCGGTCACAGCTCGCTTACCCCACCCAACTCATCAGAGGTTTTTTTATTTTTTACTTTTAAAAGCATTTTTTCTACAACCTCTTCGGCTGAAAAAATGCTTTTAAAAGTTTTTTTTTTAAAAAAAGCCTCTGATGATCGCGGGGCTCAGCTGGGATCATCAGAGGCTTTTCAATGCATTTTTTTTTCTGCAACTTCTTTGGCCGAAGAGGTTGTAGGAAAAAAAAATGCTTTTAAAAGCCTCTGGTCGTGCCAGTTGAGTTGCCTGATCGTCAGAGGCTTTAAAAAACATTTTTTTTCTGCAACCTCTTAAGGTTGTAGAAAAAATGCTTTTAAAAGTAAAAAAAAAAAAAAAGTTGGCCACGCCCACCCAGTCACATTACCCCCACCACCAAGCCACGCCCACAAAATAAGCCACGCCCACAGAACCGGTAGTAAAAAATTTAGAACCCACCTGTCGCTGTTCCACTTACCTTGTTAAGCCCCCTTTTTCCACGCGAAGCGTGTGTTTGGCGCACTCTACGCATGCGTGCACTGCACACGCATGCATGCACAGCATGTGTTTGGCATGTACCACACATGCGCAGGCAGCAAACCAGTGGCAATCCACGGAAGATTTCACCACTGGGGTGGTTTCTCATTTTTCCAATGCTGTGCATATATCCTAAGTAAACTTTGTATGTATGACATGACAAGCTGCTCCTCTTTTCTCTAGCTAGTATTTTACAATGGTTGATCTGTAGGCACTGCCTTTAAAATAAAAGCTGGTTGGTGACTCAGCTTGGGTCAGAAGCACAAAAATGAATTGGACAAAAGCCATTTCCCCCCTCTAAACTTTTCCATAAAAGGAACTCGCTATAAGGCTACAAAAGATCCTGGAGCATTAGAGATGGCTTTAAGAGAACGTCTCCTCTTTGTGGTCACTCTTGCACCCCAACTTCATTTTCCAGGATAATTAAAGGCTTCTTTAACCCCAAACTGGCCATTAATCCATATTCAGACTCATGTTTGGAGTGCTGTATGAATGCATCATAAATCAGACACAATTCCTCTTGTCATTATTTAGAATAATTGTTTAGGAAATAGTCCTAATGAAAGCCTTTTAAAAACCTATCTGCATTTGGAAGGGGCTGTAGGATAATTATGAATTATTACACAGCTGAGCTCAAATGCCATGATTTAATTTTGGAAATGGGAAAGGAGAGAGCACTAGAGTTTGTAGGTCATGGGTCTGAGGAAATTCATCATTAAATATATTTGTTTAACTCTACCTATTAATTAAAAGAGAAAGCTTTATGGGATGATACCTTCACCCGAATGGAAGTCAAGTCCAAAGATTTTTTTTTTTACTTCAGATTCTTCAGGCATGGTATACATTTTTTCCTCAACTCTACCCATTTACAATACTTTTGGAAAATCAACTCCATAGACTTGAAAGCAAAACCATGAATGCAAAACTTCCAGTTTTTTATTGTTTTATATCACATATTCATTTCTATGTTGAACTGTATCGGGATGCGGTGGCTCAGTGGCTAAGACGCTGAGCTTGTCGATCAGAAGGTCGGCAGTTCAGTGGTTCGAATCCCTAGCACCATGTAACGGGGTGAGCTCCCATTACTTGTCCCAGCTTCTGCCAACCTAGCAGTTCGAAAGCACGTAAAAAACGCAAGTAGAAAAATAGGGACCCCTTTGGTGGGAAGGTAACAGCGTTCCGTGAGCCTTTGGTATTGAGTCATGCCAGCCACATGACCACGGAGACGTCTTCGGACAGCACTGGCTCTTCGGCTTTGAAACGGAGATGAGCACCGCCCCCTAGAGTCAGAAACGACTAGCACATATGTGCTAGTCCTTTAGCTATGTTGAACAGTGTGTTTTCTAGGTGTCCAAAGTGTTAACATATAAACATCATCATAATGATTATAATCAGTAGTGGGTTACCTTCGCCCCCGGTTTACGCCCCAATTATGACCCTGTTTCCTCCCTGCCCCCAGAATGTATCATCAATCACATTCGCCAACGGAGCAATTTCACAGGTTGTAGAGGTCACTCCCCTCCGGCTGCTGTGGGTAACCCTGGGATACAGCCTTGAGAAAGATAAGCATGGAATGTGCATCTGTCTTTGGCTGCCATGCCATTTTGCTGGTTTCCCATCCTCCCTGGCCTATGGCAACTCGAGAGCAGGCCAGGGATGCTTTGCAAATTGACACCCAGATTGTCGGGGGCAAGATGTTGACTCTGTAAACTGCTTAGAGAAAGCACCGTGAAGCGGTATATAAGTCTAAGTGCTATTGCTATTGCTAGATAGCATCATCGACCCAGTGAGCATGAACTTGGGCAGACTAATGGAGACAGTGGAGGACACAGGGGCCTGACATGCTGTGGTCCATGGATCACAAAGAGTCAGGCATGACTTAGCAACTGAATCTCAACAAGAAGAACTTAAACGGGAAATGCAAGTAGAAACTCTGAACTGTTATGATTTAGGAGAAAGGTCTTAATTAACCTTCTACCGGAACTTGTGCTATTTTTCCCCCTTTGGCAGTTAAGATAGCAACTATATTATGCTTTCAAAACCTTTCTCAGTGTTACTGCTAGGAAGGAAAAAATAATATACTTAGAAGGAAGATCATTAATAGTCTGGGCACTTTCAAAAGGAACAGATACAAATAATTTTTGGAGGTGCCATCAAACCATGAAGTGGAGTAGAAGTTAGAGCAGAAAAAAACGTACTGCAGAATCTCAATAAACCTCATCTAAATAAGTGAAAAGACACCATGATGGAACAAAGCAGGGGTGAAATCCAAGAGCCTTGGATAGTACAGTGGTCTAAAGCCCTGCTATTAACATCAGCTGCCTGCAATTATTGCAGGTTCGAATCTCACCAAGGCTCAAGGTTGACTCAGCCTTCCATCCTTTCTAAGGTAGGTAAATTGAGGACCCAGTTTGTGGGGGAAATAAGCTGACTTTGTATAAAATATACAAAAGTATGAAGGCTATTGCTTAGCGCATTGTAAGCCGCCCTGAGTCTCTGGAGAAGGGCGGCATATAAATCAAATTAAAAAAAAAATCCAGCAGGTTCTGACAGGTTCTGGAGAACCAGTAGCAGAAATTTTGAGCAGTTCGGAGAACCGGCAAATGCCACCTCTGGCTGGCCCCAGAGTGGGGTGGGAATAGAGATTTTGCAGTATCCTTCCCCTGCCACGCCCACCAAGCCACACCCACCAAGCCACACCATGCCCACCAAGCCACACCCACAGAACCGGTAATAAAAAAATTTGAAACCCACCACTGGAACAAAGAATATTAATATTGTTAACAATATGGAAATTATCTATTATATCGCTTCTAATTCTTGCTCCTTTGCATTATTTCAGGTTTATATCATGGAATATTTCTTGCATGTGGAAGTTCACCTTAATTTTAAAAAAACATAGAGAAACTTTTTCAAAAAAAAAAAAAGACACAAAATGTCATGATAAATCAGAGAAGGATGCCCTGATCTCTGCTTTTTGCAGAGAGCTTTTCCTGTGAATATGCCCAAAGGATCTTTCCAGAGATCAGTACTGTTTCTCTTTTGATTTAATATCGGAAAGTAGTCCTTTGGTGCAGTGATGAAATGTAAAATTTGTTACTACCGGTTCTGTGGGCATGGCTTGGTGGGGGGTAATGTGACTGGGTGGGCATGGCCAACTTTTTTTAAAAAAACTTTTAAAAGCATTTTTTTCTACAACCTCTTCAGCCGAGGTTGAAAACAGGTTTTTTTTGTTTGTTTGCTTTTTACTTTTAAAAGAAAAAAAAAAACCTCTGACGATCAGGCAACTCAGCTGGGATCGTCGGAGCCTTTTAAAAGCATTTTTTCTACAACCTCTTCAGCCAAAAGCATAGTAGAAAAAAATGCTTTTAAAAGGCTCTGACGATCCCAGCTGAGCCACGCGATCATCAGAGGCTCTTTTTTTTTTTTACTTATAAAAGCATTTATAGAAAAAATGCTTTTAAAAGTAAAAAAAAAAGCCTCTGATGATTGCATGGCTCAGCTGGGCATGGGGGGGGGGGGGGGGGGGCAGGGATTTCTACTATCGGTTCTCTGAATCACCCACCGCCATCGCTACCGGATTGGGCGATCCGGTCCGAACCGGGAGCATTTCACTCCTGCTTTGGTGGTATTTTGGTGACCTCAGCAATCCTGGGCCATTGATGTTATCTGCAAGCTCTTTGTGTTGACTTGTTGGTTGGTTGGCTGATTTAGCTTCCATGTGGTTTTTCCACCCCTTCTAGGAAAGACTCAAGATGATACTGGACAAAATCAAGATAGAATAGAATAGAATTCTTTATTGGCCAAGTGTGATTGGACACACAAGGAATTTGTCTTTGACGCGTATGCTCTCAGTGTACATACAGAAAAATAAAATACATTCATCAAGAGCCTTGGTAGTACAGTGGTTTAAAGCACCCTGTTATTAATACCAGCTGCCTGCAATTATTGCAGGTTCGAATTTCACCAGGCTCAAGGTTGACTCAGCCTTCCATCCTTTCTAAGGTAGGTAAATTGAGGACCCAGTTTGTGGGCGCAATAAGCTGACTTTGTATAAATATACAAAAGTATGAAGGCTATTGCTTAGCGCATTGTAAGCCGCCCTGAGTCTCCGGAGAAGGGCAGCATATAAATCAATTTTTTTAAAAAAAATCATAAGATACAACACTTAGCGATAGTCATAGGTTACTAATAAGCAATCAAATCATGCTATTTGATTTTATTTGACCTGAACAATTTTAAAGGAATTAAATCCATCCTTCACAGATTCACCAAATTTATGAAGTGCTTCATAAGGGGGAATATTCTTTCTTCTCATAAATGCTTTACTTTTAGTTGCTTCCTAGGAGTAAAGAGGTGTGGTGGCACAGTGGTTAGAATGCAGTATTGCAGGCTAATTCTGCTCACTGCCAGGAGTTCAATCCTGACCAGCTCAAGGTTGACTTAGCCTTCCATCCTTCCAAGGTCGGTAAAATGAGGACCCAGATTGTTGGGGGCAATAGACTGACTTTGTAAACTGCTTAGAGTGGGCTTTCAAAGGGTATATAGTTATAAGTGCTATCCAAGAAAGTCCTATTTTGATAAGCATTTTTTTTACTAATAAATTGCATTCTTTTATTGCAATTACAGGCCAAGTTGAGTAATCTGTTATGCACAGCAAGTCATTTTTTCTGTCCTTTCATGTCCATGCTTCATTATATTTTAAAATTAACATTCTCTCCCCATCTTTTTATTATAATTATCAATCTATCTTTGAGGTAAGATGCTTTGAGATGTACAAGCAGGTGATTCTATTTCTTTTTTATCACAGCAAAGTCAAGAGCCGCATCTTCAGATTCAAAGAAGTATGGAATCTGAAACATAATTGCATTGTGATCACCTTCCATGCCTGTAAATCAATTCACTTGAAAATAAAGACCAAAAAAAAGTTCATTGCCATCCCCCTTTGGAAGACAGAATTGAGGGGAAATACAATATATCTACTTTTGCCTGCTTTCATCTTTTTGGATCAAATCACAAACAATGAAATATTAATTATCCCTGCAGAGCCGAGCTTTTGTGATGTAGCTCTTTTATTTAAAAATGCAGATATTAGTTGCCCTTAATGTTGCCATGATTGGTTTCATAACATCTGTATTTAGGTTACACTTTTGTTCTGGGCTCATAAAACTGGATATTTTGCTGTTGCTGTTGTTGTAATATTAATCCCGAGAATTAGAAACTGGGCAAAATCAAATCATATGCTAACTGAATAACAGAAATACAGAGTTGGAAGGGACCTTGGAGGTCTTCTAGTCCAACCCCCTGCTCAGTCCAACCCCCTATACCATTTCAGACAAATAGGAGAAATAGGAGCCTGAGTGGCATAGCAGGCTAATGCCTCCTACTAAGACAGCATTTAACATCCAGCTGCCTGCAATTACTGCGAGTTCGAATCTCACCAGGCTCAAGGTTGACTCAGCCTTCCATCCTTTCTAAGGTGGGTAAAATGAGGACCAGGTTTGTGGGGGCAATAAGCTGACTTTGTATAAATATACAAAAGTATGAAGGCTATTGCTTAACGCATTGTAAACCGCCCTGAGTCTCCAGAGAAGGGCGGCATATAAATATAAATTAAAATATATATATATAGTTGTCTAATCTCTTCTCCAGTGATGCAGGAGCTACAACTTCTGGAGGCAAGACATTCCACTGATTGATTGTTCTCAATGATAGGAAATTTCTCCTTAATTCTAGGTTGGTTTTCTCCTTGAATAGTTTCCATCCATTGCTTCTTGTCCTGCCGTCAGGTGCTTTGGAAAATAGGTTGACACCCCACCCCCCTCTTCTTTGTGGCAGCCCCTGAGATATTGGAACACTGCTATCATGTCCCCCCTAGTCCTTTTTTTCATTAAACTAGACATACCCAATTCATGGAACTGTTCTTCATATGGTTTAGCCTCCAGTCCTCTAATCATCTTTGTTGCTCTTCTCTACACCCTTTCTAAAGTCCCACATCTTTCTTTAAATCATGGTTGCTGTTAAGGATATTCTTGGCTCATAACCGATGTTGTAGGTTATTGAGCAGAGTACCCTTTGAGTAAACGCATGAAAAGCGACTGGGAGTGGTTGTGAACAATCACAGTCAACATACAAACACACTGAGTTGTTGTAGTCTTTTACTTTTAGAAAAAGTAAAGCAAAGTCCAAAAACAATCCCAGTCATACACAGATAAATTGAGAGTTAAAAGATCAATCCAGGGATATTTATTTATTTATTTATTTATTTATTTATTTATTTATATTTATATGCCGCCCTTCTCCGGAGACTCAGGGCGGCTTACAATGCGTTAAGCAATAGCCTTCATACTTTTGTATATTTATACAAAGTCAGCTTATTGCCCCCACAAACCGGGTCCTCATTTTACCCACCTTAGAAAGGATGGAAGGCTGAGTCAACCTTGAGCCTGGTGAGATTAGAACTCACAGTAATTGCAGGCAGCTGGATGTTAAATGCTGCCTTAATAGGAGGCATTAGCCTGCTGCGCCACTCAGGCTCCTCATTTCAAGTAGAAAGTCTTCTTACCAGTTGTAGTCATACACAATATAACAGTTCTTCTTGAGTTTCAAAACAGGAACAAGTTCAATATCAAAACATGCAATAAATAGCAGAAAGCAACATGTAGCTATGATCAAACAGTGATCATGCAGAGAGATCAGGTAAAGAGTTACAGCAAATAAGCAAGTAAAATGGTGTAGTATCAACACAAGCCATGATCCTGACTTTCCTTAAGTACATTGTCTACAGAGCTCAGCCAATCAGGATACAAGAGGATGCAATACAGTCTTAAAGCAATATAATACCTTACTGACTGCAAACATACATTGTTGGTTTATATATTGCCTGACCAACTAGTTAGACAAATAACCATTTCCTAACAGTTGCAATATTCCAAGTGTGGTCTTACCAAGGCATTATCAAGTGGTACAAACTGGAGGAATGAGAAATTGGCCCACTTGATTCTGATGCCAACTGGGCCAAGCCATTTAAATTCCTTTGTTACTGAATTTAACAAAATGTAAAGAGGAGGAGGAGGAGGAGGTCCAAACTTACTGAGTAACTCTATTAGAACTAATCTCTACTTTGTGATATAGGACATAATAGCCTTCCACTAAGACAAACATTCTGAGGAAAAGGAAAAGAAGAAAAGAAAATTACAAAACAACATTTCTCTGAACTTTTTCAAAAGCTCCAGTAAGTCAATTCAGCAGCCCTGTACTTTCTGACAAGTATTTATCTGGTCTGATGTAGTGAGAAAGAATGATGGATGCTTGATGGACATTGACCCAAGCGAGCATTTCACTGACTTCCCCAAATTACTTTCTGTTCTAGTGGAGATTATTCTGTATCATTTCTAGGAGTGCCCAGTAAACCATCAAAGGAGAAGTCAAAGAAGAAATTGGATGCTGAGTTACTGTATTGTAATATTTCAAGTGGACGGCGTGAGTTTTACCGCTCAGCTCAGCTCTTCCCATGGAGAGACGCAAAGGACATTGACCCATTCTCTTCTCAATTACATCTAGCTGATACTTCACATTGCAATTCTATGTATCTTCTACTCAAAAGTAAACTTCATAAAAGTGCCACCCTAGTCATGCTTTATGGTAGCACAGGCATCTGTTCCTACACAATGACACTAAGGTAATGAACCACGTCATGGGCAGGGGATTGGATTAGAAGATCTCCAAGGTACCGTCCAACCCTATTATTCTACGTTGTATGTTCTATGTGTCATCACTCAAACCTTCCATTGCCCAGTGTCCTAGACACATATGAATAATAGGGGTACATAAATCCATTGATTTCTCTTTTTCTTACATTCAATTTAATCATACAGTTATCCCCATTCTGTTATAGATAGATAGATAGATAGATAGATAGATAGATAGATAGATAGATAGATAGATAGATAGATAATAGATAGATGAAAGATAGATAGATAGATAGATAGATGATAGATAGATGAAAGATAGATAGATAGATGATAGATAGATAGATAGACAGACAGACAGACAGACAGACAGATAGATAGATGAAAGACAGACAGACAGACAGATAGATAGGCAGGCAGGCAGGCAGGCAGACAGACAGACAGACAGATAGACAGATAGATAGATAGATGATAGATAGATAGGTAGATAGATATTTGTTTTCTGAGGTTTTCGCGGGTATTTGTATGTAGGTCTTCGGTTATTCGGGTTTTGTCCCACGTAAAATTGGAAGTACCTTGGCGATGTTTTGACGAAGTCTCATTCGTCATCTTCAGGCTGGTGTCTTCGGCCTTGTGCTTTTAGGACCATATATATATGTTGTGGTCTACCAGCGGCCAGTGGATCTGGCAGCAGATTCAGACAGTGAGGAGGTTGGGGAGGAACATGGGCCAATCCTGGAGTCTGGGGAAGGCTCTGACGAGGGCTCTGTGTTGGAGACAGAGATGGGGCCAGGTCTACATGACAGTTATCAGCTGCCTTTGGAGTCAGACATCAGTGAGGCAGACAAACAGCTGGAGCCTGTTCCCAGTGTGCGCATGTGCAGAGTTGCCATATGAGGGGAACAGCTAAAGAACAAGGGCTGACTTGGGAGTAAGGCCACAGGTGGATGATGAATGGCCCCTCCCAGAGGGAATAAAAGAGGAGCGACAGGGGAGTGGAGTTTGCGGGAGACAATTAGTTCATTCCTGCATACTTACCAAGTATTCCGGCATCTGAAAGATATCAGCCTGGCCGCTCTCCAAGCCTGATAAAGGTTGGTAATTGTGAACTATCTTGAAAGACTGTGGGAGAGGAAAGACTTTGCTAGAGAGGAATGCACTGCAAATTAAATAAAAGAGTTTATCGGGACGAGGACTCGGCTTCATGCTGCTGCGGAAGCCTAGGTCAGAATAATATATCTCAAGATATTTAAGAAAGTCTTAATTTTAAAAAAAATCAAGGGTCTGTATTAGCCAAATCCTCTTAGAGCATTATGGAGATGGTCAATTCGTATTTGTTTCTATGGGTACCGTGGTGGTGCAGTGGTTAGAATGGAATATTGCAGAGGGACTCTGCCAACTGCCAGCAGTTCGACCCTGACCGGTTCAAGGTTGACTCAGCCTTTCATCCTTCCGTGGTTGGTAAAATGAGAAGGGTCAATATGCTGTCTCTGTAAACCACTTAGAGGGGGCTTTAAAGCACTATGAAGCGGTATATAAGTCTAAGGGCTATTGCTATTTGGAAAGACAGGGCTGCATTGCCATAGCAGCCCCTTAATGCCACCTGAAGGACCTTTGCCTCAAGGTTGTGAGAATCTCATCATTCTCCAAATTGATCAAAATGCAATTCATACACTGGAAGGTGGTGAGAAGAAAAAAAAAATCTCGGGGGTGTTAAATAATTCCCACTAAAAGGCAATTACAACTTATGCCAAAGTCTTCTGCATTTCACTGGGAACCATCGTTAATCTTCACTTTCTATTTTTAAAAAAGCTCTTTTTCTTGTCATATGCACAGGATTGGTATTTATTTATAGATGGGTGGATTATTATTTATTCATAGATGGGCTGGGCGTCCTCTTGATTTCAACCACAAAAAGGGCTCTTAAGTAATGTCATTGTTGAAAAGGAAACGTCGTAAAAATGATCCTTGGGTTGCCAAAGAGGAATGATTGCATCTTGGAAAGAGGAGGTTATTCCATGCTCGGGGTGTTATTTTTCCTTTTAATTGTTGCATAGATCTGAGGCTACTTTTATCCCAAGGATGAAGGCTTGTATCCCTATGTATCCGATCACAGAGGAAAATCCGAATTAAATTTCAACAGCATATGGGCATATTTTGCCTAGCTGTAAAAAAGGGGGAACCAGAGGGAGTTTTGTAAGTTCATTTTTTTCTGTTGCCAAGACTGGCTCTGGTCCAATGATGATGAAGGTAAGCAGTCTACCTCTTCTGTATCTAGCCAATCAGGAAGCGTTAACTCTGTTGTTGTGGCCGCCGGCAACAATTATGCAAATCTGGAACGATAACGGTGGATCCCATTTGAAAGATTACCACAGAAAGACGTGATCCACACAATATGTATAATTCAACCTATATGTTCAAAATATCCTGTTATTAGAGCTCACGTTCGGGTATGTCAGAGCACAGTTAAGCAAAACAAGGAGAGAGAGAGAGAGAGAGAGAGAGAGAGAGAGAGAGAGAGAGAGAGGAGAGAGACAATAGATTAGATGATAGACAGATAGATGAGAGATGATAGATAGATGATATATAGACAGACAGACAGATAGATAGATGATAGATATGAGCAAGAGAGAGAGAGAGGAGACAGTTTTAAAGCAATATTACAAAAAAGTTTTATTTTAATGATAAGATCCTAAGAAAACATATGGAAAAGACTAGATCAAATGTATTGATTCTGAGAACCTCTGAGTCTGGCAAAAGCAAGGAACTGAACTTAAATATTGATTGATTCAAAACTTGCTTTATAGGGCACGGGGAAGATCTTCTTTTAAAAAAATCACTTTCCACAAAAATGATACTTTTTAGTTCTGAGTAATCTACGTAGAAGGGCGGTCATAAAAAGCCTATTACAGCCGGTCTCCAAGGGAGAAAAATAGAACTTACATCTGTGATACCTATGGATTTATCATTTGAACACATCTTTTGATCTCAGGGAAAAAAAATTGTTCGACAAGTCCCATTGACTTTCACAATACAGGAAGAGTAATTTGGTTTTTCTATTTTGCAGGTTTGCTTTTGATGACCTATTGATCTACTCAAGTTGCTTCCTGAAACATCTGGGGCATATAGATATGGCCCTGAACTATCAGAGCAAAAATAGGATTAAAGCTGAAATTCTCCAAGTGACATTTTGCTCAGCAAAAGATCTGGGGGAAAATAAACAGGCATTTTGCCTTCCACAAAGGCACTAGCACAAATCTGCCAAAGTTGATGATGCATTTCAGGGAGGCTTGGAGCTGTTCTGACTTGGTTGGAGAAAAAGAAAAGAAAGAAAGAAAAGAAAGGGAGGGAGGGAGGGAGCAAGGAAGGAAGGAAGGAAGGAAGGAAAGAGCCTTGCAAGAGCCTTGGTGGCACAGCAGACTAAAGTGCTGTTAAATAGCACCAGCTGCCTACAATTACTGCAAGTTCGAATCTCACCAGGCTCAAGGTTGACTCAGCCTTCCATCCTTTCGAGGTAGGTAAAATGAGGACCCGGATTGTGGGGGCAATAAGCTGACTTTGTATAAAAAAGAACACCACTCAGGGAGGCCCGAAAACCCTACTAAGCAGGTATATACAAAAGTATGAAGGCTATTGCTTAACGCATTGTAAACTGGCCTGAGTCTCCGGAGAAGGGCGGCATATAAATTGAACTAATAAATAAATAATAAATAAAGGTGTTAAAAGGTAAAGGATCCCCTCGCACATATGTGCTAGTCGTTCCCAACTCTAGGGGGCAGTGCTCATCTCCGTTTCAAAGCCGAAGAGCCAGCGCTGTCTAAAGACATCTCCGTGGTCATGTGGCCGGCATGACTCAATGCCAAAGGCACATGGAACGCTGTTATCTTCCCACCAAAGGTGGCCCCTATTTTTCTACTTGCATTTTTTACGTACTTTCAAACTGCTAGGTTGGCAGAAGCTGGGACAAGTCACGGGAGCTCACCCTATTACATGGCACTAGGGATTCGAACTGCTGAACTGCCGACCTTTCGATCGACAAGCACAGCGTCTTAGCCAGTGAGCCACCACATCCCTTTAAAATTAAGGAGTGGATTACCAAGTCTTTGCTTCTGGGTGATCCAAAGAGGCGTGATAACAAAGTAGTAGAGAAATAGAAGAAATTAAGTGATACCTGCTTAATAGAGAAAGCAAATGAGATGCATCTCCAACATAAAACGCTGGAATTCCCCCGCAAAGTTATGGAGGAAACCACCCCTCTTCTAAATGATGCTGGGCCGCTATTTCTTTCACATATTTGAAATATGCTCCAAAAAAAAAGGAGCAGGCTTCCATCTGTTGATACAGCAGGATGTCTTTTGCTGGGAGCTGAGGGTTGAACCTTGGACCTTCTGCTGAAGAGCAGCTGCTTTGCTAGCGAGCTTCTATTTCCGTCTCGAAATGAATTCTTCGCGTCTGAGCATCGCACAATCTCTCTCGAGATTTGCTCTTCTTGGCCCTTCGTGCCCCTCCGCTCCACGGTATTCTTTCCTCCAGGTGCCCTGCTGTCTACCTGGGTGAGAGAGTACCACGGAACTCTAACACCCCTCGCTCTGCATTTCCACTCCTCTCCCCCCTTCTGAATTCTTAATTAAGAATGCACGCGAGCGTGCCCAGGTGTGTTCTCAGGGACATCGCTTATGTATTTCAGAGGTTGCGTGTGTGAACTTTCGCTCTGATGGTCAGGTGCCTGTAGCATCGTTGTAGTTCACCTGGTTTTGTACTCCAAAGATTAATCCTGAGTACTGAATGATGTCGGGCAGAGCAAAGGTGAACAGCTGCTTTTAATACTGAAATATGGCATCAGTTAGGGAGAAAACAATCAAACGCCGGGAGCAGAATTCATTCAACTAAAACAAGATTGTGGGGGGAAAGAAAATGGGAATGTCTGTATTTGATGATGCGGCACCCCAAAGTTCTTTGATTGCAGGATTTTAGCTATTATCTTGACTTTCTGGAAACCTTCCTCGCAGATGGCCCTGATGTTTCTTTCTTTCTTTCTTTCTTTCTTTCTTGCTTTCTTGCTTTCTTGCTTTCTTGCTTTCTTGCTTTCTTGCTTTCCTTCCTTCTTTTTTCTTTCTTTCAATATTGATGAGCTGCTGAGAGTTGTTTTGATTCTCCTCCTCCTCCTCCTCCCCTTCCTTCCTTCCATTCATCCATCCATCCTCCTTCTCTCTCTTCTTCTGCCTCTTTCTTCTCTTTCTCCCTCTCCCTTTTCTTTCTTTCTTTCTTTCTTTCTTTCTTTCTTTCAATATTGGTGAGCTGCTGAGAATCGTTTTGATTCTTCTTCTCCTCCTCCTCCCCCCTTCCTTCCATTCGTCCGTCCGTCCTTCTTCTGTCTCTTCCTTCTCTTTCTTCCTCTCCCTTTTTACTAATGCTCCTACCTCTTCTTTTCCTGTAACAACAATCCTAGGAGGTGGTTACGCTGAGAGAGAGGGACCGGCCCAAGGTCACCCTGCTGGCTTTCATGATTATGGCGGATCTAGAACTCACTGACTCAGTGGTAAAATCCAATTTTTTTACTACTGGTTCTGTGGGTGTGGCTTGGTGGGCGTGGCAGGGGAAGGATACTGCAAAATCTCCATTCCCACCCCACTCGGGGGCCTGCCAAAGATGGTATTTGCCGGCTCTCCGAACTACTCAAAATTTCCGCTACTGGTTCTCCAGAACCTGTCAGAACCTGCTGGATTTCACCCCTACACTGACTTCTGATTTCTAGGCTAGCACCTTCCCCACTACATCAAATTAATTTTAAATCAGGCTCAACTTAGCTCTGATACTTAGCTTAGTGCTAAAGTTACGTTCCCATTTTCTAAACCTAAATGGATGGCTAATACCTTAATTCAGTGGTAGGAAAAAGCTCTTTTGGAGCATTTCCCCCCCCCCCCAATATTTTTTTTTTAAAATCCATTTACATTGCTCTCTGATGTGGTCTTGTTTGTGATTGATTTTATCTATTCTCATGTAATCAACTCTAATTGACCATGAATCAGCATGATATCATCTTTGTGACAATAATATCTCTGATTGGATTGCATCCCCCACAAGACTTCCAGGAAGGAGAAACAATGCCCAGGGCAAATGATGCGGAAAGTTTTTGAAAGAGGATTTTGAAAGGAATGAAGGCTTGCATGAACCATAATTATGGCGATATTGCTCCACTAATGGAAACCTTACACACACACACACACAAACACACACACACAGAGGAGTGGGCTGCTGGGGGTTCGCAGGGGTTTGGGAGAACCTCTAGCTAAGATTCTGTGCAGTTCAGAGAACCCCTAAATCCCACTCCTGACTGGCCCCGCCCACCCTGCCCCTCCCCTCCTAGGAGTCCCCACGCGGCCCATTTTGGATACAGGTAAGTGCAGGGCACACACGGAGGCTCAAGGAGGATGAAAAACAGGCCTACCGCAAGTTCAGGAAGGCCGTTTCCGCCCTCCAGAGGGCCTCCAGAGTCTGGGGAGGGCAAAAATGCCCCTCCTCATGGTGCAGAGGCTGACTAAGCCACACCCACCACGGCCATGCCCACCCAGCAACCAGGCAGAAAACCCCTTGCTAAAATTTTTGAAGCCCACCCCTGTATGTGTATGTGTGTATGTGTGTGT
>WNWU01000381.1:42966-55043 GCA_012654045.1 Ptyas mucosa | reverse complement strand
GTTGAGAAACACTGCCCTTATACAACTTGGTGGACCCTGAATGATTCTTAATATGCTTAAATGGAGGTTCTTAGCAGATAACAACACACTATCTGAATATGGAGAGAAACAAAGCCCGGCCGATCTGATGGTATGTCAGCTACTACTAGAAACATGTACTGATAATGACTTAGTTTGGCCAATCGCAAAGCCAAGAAGGTGGCTTCATTCTGGCAGTTTAAAGTTTGATCTAAACACAGGGGAGGAAAGCCATGGCAAATCTAGACAGCATACTAAAAAGCTGAGACATCACCCTGCCAACAAAAGTGCGTATAGTCCAGGTTTTCCCAGCTGCAATGCATGGCTGTGAAAGTTGGACCCTAAGGAAGGCCGAGCGCCAAAGAATGGAGGCCTTTGAACTCTGGTGCTGGAGAAGACTCCTGCGAGTCCCTTGGACTGCAAGGTGAACAAATAGGTCAGTCCTAGAGGAGATCAACCCTGACTGCTCTTTAGAAGGCCAGGTCCTGAAGATGAAACTCAAATACTTCGGCCACCTAATGAGATGGAAGGACTCCCTGGAGAAGAGCCTAATGCTGGGAACGATGGAGGGCAAAAGAAGAAGGGGACAACAGAGAATGAGGTGGCTGGATGGAGTCACTGAAGCAGTCGGTGTGAACTTGAATGGACTCCAGAGGACGGTAGAGGACAGGAAGACCTGGAGGAACGTTGTCCATGGGGTTGCAATGGGTTGGACACGACTTCGCAACTAACAACAACAAAATCACAAATCTAGACACATATCTAGACAAGATCCAAGTTTGATCTAGATACCGAGGAAGAAGTGGTTCTCTAGAACTTCAGGGAGAGATGCTCTGCCAGTATAGCGGGGGGGGGGGAAGGTTATATATAAGCACCTCTCCTCAGGTGCTTTCAACTTAGGGTCTTCTTATGCAAAGCACGTGCCCTCTTTTCAGCAATGCTCTTCTCCTGCTATCCTTCCTTTCCTCTTTCTTCTCTTTTGTGGCTTTTGCCAACTTTGAAATGTAGGCCATAAATCCCTCCAGGCGGAGGCCTGTTCCTTTTGTTTGACATCGCTCTTGCAAAGCACCACGTGGGGTCCTGATTTATGTGATCTCCGAAAATAAAAATAACCAATTCCATCACAAGCCTCTTTTGGAAATGGAGCAAGAAACCCGCAACTAGGCCTTTAAGTGTGCATTTACTAAAGAAGCGAGGCGGTGGAGATTTCAATACCATTTCCATTTGCGGCTATTATTCCCTTTAGTCAAACTCTAAATGAGGGAATCAGAAAGACAAGTGTTCATCAAGGAAAGATCACGCTTTGACATTTCTCTAACTGCTTTACTGGATTTGACAACCCTTGGAGGCTTTGCCGAAGCGTACGGAGCCATATAATAAGTATCGAACAAGGACGCTAAAACTCACACGGCAGTTTATTTCAATCAATACGTCTCCCTCCCTCGCTGACTTCATCTTTGGATGCCGAAGGCTCTGATGTTGCGTTCGTCTTGGGCATCTTCTGACGTGAACAGCATTTTATAAATGTTGGCATTTGGCAACGAGGATTCTCTCGGCCCACGCAGACGTGCCAGCTAGATGGAGACTGATTCGTTTTATTCTTCCATCCAAAACCTGACCTACGGGCTGCTATTTTGATCTAGCTGTACAGTCTAATCTTTCGAGACTGTTGTGGCTCCGACCCCCGAGCCCATCGTATCGGAGGAAGAAGGCTCCAAACATGAAGGAGAGGAGCTGGCCAGGCCTCCCTCTCCAGGACCCTCCTCTCTGGCAATTCCTCAGGTGTCGGCCAAAGGAGAGGAGATTGGCCAGGAGCCAGGTGTCTCCGATCTGTTGAAGAGTGATGAGGGAGACAAGTTGTGGCTGGATCCACGCCAGCGTTGGCGTGCTAAACGGTCACAGCAGATGAGGAGGCGTGCCAGAGATTGAGCTGAGTCACTGGACCACACCCCACAGGCTATATAAGGGAGGGTGATGGCCATTCCAGCTCTGTGACGGACAAAGCAAAAACTCTGGCAAGTCACTTGCACTTTTGGGACAAACAACGCCTCATCTGTTGTGGATTTCTGTTACTGGACTACTTCAAACTGTCTGTATTTTGGTGTTATCTGGTGGAGGAACAACCCTTCCTTCTTAGAGTAAAAGCTCTTGGCAGGCAGCTGCTGCGTTGCTGCCAAGTTTTGATAACGAACCTTTGACTGTTTTGAAACAATTATTTAACCCTTTGGGGTGGGTGTTTGTGCGTGTGGGGGACGGGGACAGAACAGAGACATTCACTTGTATGGGAGGTGAAAAGCATCCAAGCCAGTTCTGAAATCCATTTTTTTTTTATTACCAGTTCTGTGGGCATGGCTTGCTGGGTGTGGTGTGGCTTGGTGGGCATGGCAGGGGAAGGATACTGCAAAATCTCTATTCCCACCCCACTCCAGGGGAAGGATGCTGCAAAATCCCCATTCCCTCCTCACTCCTGGGGGAAGGATATTGCAAAATCTCCATTCCCACCCCACTCTGGGGCCAGCCAGAGGGGGTATTTGCCGGTTCTTCGAACTACTCAAAATTTCCGCTACCGGTTCTCTGAACTACCCAAAGTTTCTGCTACCGGTTCTCCAGAACCTGCTGGAGTTCACCCCAATCCAAGCCCAACAAATTAATATGGTTTTCCTACCCCCAAGACAATGACGAGAAGAATTAGGCCATCTGATATCTCCCAAATCTTTTGGCTTTCATATGCCACCAACCCCTGTCAGCCTCAAGGTGTAAATCAGACCAAGAAATCAAATTCACATTAGGAGTGAAACTGCTATAGTAACAGAATCTTGTTGATCTGGTCTGGCTGGCCAGTCTAGAGAAAAAGAAGGACTAGGGGTGACATGATAGCAGTATTCCAGTATTGGAGGGGCTGCCACAAAGAAGTTGGGGGGGGAGGTCAATTTATTTTCCAAAGCACCTGAAGGCAAGACAAGAAGCAATGGATGGAAACTGATCAAGGAGAGAAGCAACTTGGAATTAAGCAGGAATTTCCTGACAGTGAAGACAATTAACCAGTGGAACAGCTTGCCTCCAGAAGTTGTAGATGCTCCATCACTGGAGGTTTTTAAAAAGAGATTGGACAGCCATTTGTCTGAAATAGTATAGGATCTCTTGCTTGAGCAGGGAGTGAGAGTAGAAGACCATCAAGGACCCTTCCAGCTCTATTCTGATTGATTGATCTACCCTTTCTTATATGAATTGGAGGGTCTGACATTTACACAGACCTCTTTCAATCTTGTTTGGGTAATGGTTGCTCCACCAGACAAAGCGTATCATCTCTGGCACATTGCATCCCCACTCCTGTGCACTGGTTGCCAGTACTTAGCAAATAGAATAGACAAATAGAATAACCCGAGTTGGAAGGGACCTTGGAGGTCTTCTAGTCCAACCCCCTGCCTAGGCAGGAAACCCTACACCACTTCAGACAAATGGTTGTCCGATCTCTTCTTAAAAACTCCCAGTGTTGGAATATTTACAACTTCTGGAGGCAGGTTGTTTCACTGGTTAATTGTTCTCACTGTCAGGAAATTTCTCCTTAGTTCTAAGTTGCTTCTCTCCTTGATTAGTTTCCACCCATTGCTTCTTGTCCTGCCCTCAGGTGCTTTGGAGAATAGTTTGACTCCTTTTTCTTTGTGACAGCCCCTGCTGCCACAAAGCAATATCATACCACCCCACATTAGAATGACAACAAGCTCTCCTTCAGCTAGGGTCAAGGATGCTGAACAACAAGCCCACCCACCCACCCCAAATTCAGCATAGCCCATTACAAGATTGAAATTCCAAAGGCCAGCTTGAAAAACAGCTAATCACTTAACATCTACCCAGTTTAACCCTGAGAATGACCAGAGAGAGGAAACCTTCTTGTGGCCTGACCATTAGTGATCCCTCTACCAAACCTCCTGGTTTTGACCTACATGACCTTTGCCTGGTTGAAATTGAACAGAATTTTAGGTGCGGTACAGGAAGACGTGCCTCTGCCCTTTATTGGTGGGGATGGAAGGATTTCCTGTTCTTGCGATGGTGATGCTGATGTGCCAACTATTAAACATACTATGCATGATTGCTCATGAGGTGCCTCCTCCAGTTCCCTAGAAGATCTGCATGAAGCAACGGCAGAGATGATCACCTGGATAGGTGAATTGGACATCCAGTTATGAGGCCACTGAACCACCATAGAAGTTTTATTTATAATTATGTGGACTGTGTATATATGTTTATTTCCCTTCTGTCATGTTTTCATCTTACAGAAAATAATAATCATTCTCTCTCTCCCTCCCTCTCTCTCTCATCTCTCTCTCTCTCTCTCTCTATCTCTTTATCTCTCTATCTCTCTATCTCTCTCTCTATCTCTCTGTCTCTCTATCTCTCTATCTCTCTATCTCTCTATCAATCTATCAATCTATCAATCTATCAATCTATTGATCTACTGATCTGTATTGCTCTCTCTCTCAGTCTCTCTCTCTCTCTCCATCATCTCTATCCATCATCTCTCTCTCTATTCTCTCTCTCTCCATTCTCTCTCTCCCCATTCTCTCTCTCTCCATTCTCTCTCTCCCCATTCTCTCTCTCTCTCTCCTCTCTTTCGTTCTCTCTCTCTCTTTTTCTCTCTCTCCCCTAATCTTCTTTCTCTGCTTTCCTTCTCCAAATAGGTAGGGACTTGGTGTCACACCAACAATAAAAAAAAGTTTTTAAAAAAGCAGATCAAAGCAACCTTAATGATCACTGAAGAATAAATGATGGATGAGTTAATTTAGAGCTGGGGCCCACAGACTTCAAAAACTCTTCATTAGGCGCAGGTTCTACCCTGAAGACCTTGCACACAGAAAAACTGCATGGGTGACTCCACCACATTTCTCCCCCGAAAGAACAAGAAATTCTTCTTTACTATCGAGTACTCCCCCAATTTAATTTTCTCTTGGCTACAATCCTAGATGGTAGGTGAGCCTGAGAGGGGGCGGGGGAAGGAATGTCTCAGAATCTGCCAAGTAGGGATCTGAATTTGAATTCAAAATGTTCTGGACCACAATTCCCAAAGTTCCTTGCCATTGTGGGGGGGTGGTGTCACACAGCTCTGGCTGATGGGAACCGAAGTTTCAAATTTCTGCGAAGAACTGGGGTGCCATCCCTGTCTCCGTCTCCCCAGTCCTTGTCATAGTAAAGCCTTCAAGAGTAAAACAGTTCCCATTATAGTTAAATGTGATTTATGTATTTTTCAGAGTATAAGACGCACCTTAGTTTTTGGGGAGGAAAATAATTGATTGGCAGGTGGATCGGCCTCCCGGAATACCCCCAATCAGCTGTTCCCAGAGGTGAGTTTTAGCAACAGGTTCCTTGGTTGTGAGCTCTATGCCTTGCTTTTTTTTCCTTTTTTTTCTGCCTCTGAAACTTCTGAAACTCCATTTCAGAAAAAACTTTCTTTTCTCCCTCTGAAAGCCTCCGAAACAGAGCTTCAGAAAAAAAAGCCTCTGAAGCTCTGTTTGGGGGCTTCTTTTCTGAAGCTTCTTTTCGGATGCTTTTTTCAGCCTCTGAAACCTCAGTTTGAGAAGCAGGGTGGGGCTACATTCGGAGTATAAGATGCACCCAGGTTTTCACCCTCTTTTCTGGGTGGAAAAGGTGTGTCTTATACACTGAAAAATACGGTAATTCCACGGTGTCAAGGCTTTGTAATGATCATATTCCTAGACGTTGAGGTAGGGTCTCTCTTTGCACTGGTGGTACAGTTGGAGGATTATGGAGTGTGGCATATCTCACCCCTATGAGATAAGCACAGGCATCCAATTTGCCCGAACTGGCTAAATCCCACCCTTGATCCCTTCCTATTTTTTTTAATTTTCTGATTGTCCTGTGGTAGATCTTCCTTGTCGCAATCTCAAAAAATTATGCCTGAAGCTCAACCCATGCTTTGCAGAGGACTTCCTTTCTATTTAATTTTCTTTTCTCATTCAAGGAAGCTAAAGATAATAAAATCAGATGAGATACAGAGCTTGAAAGCATGTATGGTGGTATCTGTTGGCATACTTCTACCCCCACTCCTCCGGTGCATGTTAGAATTTCAGGCTTTAAGGTACCAATAGTTTCTTTCTTTCTTTTTTTTTTTTCCTTTTCTGCATTATCCTTACTTTTGCTGCAATAACAGGCTAATTCAGCTACTCCTGTGCTAGAAAGATAATGTGAAGGAAGGGAGCCAGGAAAGGAGGAAAAAACTAAAACTGAGGCAAAGGTTTACCTGTCAGTTATGTCTGACTCTGGAGCAGGGGTGTCAAACTCACATCGTCACTGCAGCATTACATGATGTATCAGGACTTTTTCCCTCTTTGCTAAACAGGGCATGGCCATGGCCAGAGTGTGACGCATCTGGCCCTACTCATCTCCATTTCTTGGCCAAGTCAGCCAGCGTTATCCAAAACCAATTTCTGTGTTCATACAGGTAGCGTGGCTATAAGCTAAAACCATACAGCAAACTGTTACCTTCCCATCAAAGTGGTACCTATTCATCTACTTGCATTTGTATGCTTTCGAACCACTAGGTAGCTGGGACAAGGAGCAGAAGCTGAAGTCTCAAACCTGGGCTGCCAGCTCTCCAAATTCAGCTTCTTTAACCGCTGAGCCATCGCATTCCCTCCCTCATAATTAAAAGGATGCTAATGGCTAATTATAACAGATGATGATTTTCATACTTTCATATTTTCATTATGTCTTTCTCAGTGACCTTCCTTGACATCAATTGGCTTGAGACCTGCCAACTTTTCCCGTTTTATTAGTTCCCTCACCAGCTCAAAATCTTCCACGACATTAAAATCTGAGAACAATCTACATCTGTTGCAGCAAAAGGAAAGGAAACCGTAAGAGGTGTTGAATGCTAACTAATTAGCTTTGATGAACAGGAGGCAATTTTCTTTCTTTTTTCTTTCTTTTTCCCTTTTTCCCTTTCGTTTTTCAGATATGCATTGTTGATCCAGGACCCCCAGCCAGAATGATGACTAATCGCTTAATCAGTGAAGGGTTTAATACCAAAAATGGTCACATTGTAGTAAGGTGCAATCAGTTTACCAAGGCCTAGGCATTTCATGGTCACATACCGTGCTACAAATTAGAGTTACTTTCTGTATAAAAGTAATCAAGAATGTCTTGATTTGATTAATGTAGCCCGATCACAGCAAGATTGAGTTGAGGAGAATGGTAAGCGGTTGGCCCAGTCAATAACGAATAAACAATATGCAATCTCCATTAATGGAGTAGCCAAGAATTTGAATTATATCAAAAAGCATAGGTGCTCTGAATTGAATTGGTTTATTATCTTTCCTCCTCCATCCTCTTCTATGTCCATCGTTCGAAGTAAGAAAGCAAATCTGATAATGCATTGTAGAGATCCAGTTTCATCTATCCTGTTTCCCTGAAAATAAAACCCAACTGGAAAATAAGCCCTAGCATGATTTTTCAGGATGCTCCGAATATAAACCCAACCCCCAAAATAAACCCCAATTAAGATAACTGGAAAATAAGCCATAATGCATCTTTTGGAGCAAAAATTAATATAAGACCCAGTCTTATTTGGAGGGAAACACAGTAGGGATTAAGGCATCAGACTAGACATGAAAAGACCATGATTTCTAGCCTTCTTTAAACCCAAAACCAGCTAGGACTTTGGGCCAAGCATTCTCTCTCTCAACTCAAGGAAGAAGGCAATGGCAAACGTCTTCAAAAAAATTTGCCAAGCAAAATGCATGGATTTATTCAGATAGTCACACTGACTTGAAGGCATCCCAAAAACAAACAAACTCCAAAAGTCATAATACAAAAAAGGCAAAGAGTTTGAGACTATTGCGTACATGCAGAATAATTTTTTCCAATACTACAACTGATCAGATCTCTGAATAGCTAACTATTTCAGCAGGTTCTGACCCGTTCTGGGGAACCAGTAGCAAAAATTTTGAGTAGTTCGGAGAACCGGTAAATGACATCTCTGACTGGCCCCGCCCCCATCTATTCTCTGCCTCCAGAGTCCCAGCTGATCAGAAGGAAATGTGGATTTTGCAGTAACCTTTCCCCTGCCACGCCCACCATGCCATGCCACGCCCACAGAGCCGGTAGTAAAAAAAATTTGCAACCCACCACTGGTTCACACGTGCTGTTTTCTTATGCAGTTAGGAGTGGGCATCAAAACTCTGCCCAACCACTAGGTGGCAGGAAAGAGTTAGAATTTTCTTAATCCTTTTTCTGCCCTCTGGTGGACATCTCTGTTGTTGTTTTTTCCTGCAACTCCATATAGAAAATGGGGGAGAATGGGGGGGGGAGAGAGAAACAAACAAAAACAACAACAACCCAGAAATACAAACTACATTTACATTTCATTTTACTAAGCTTAACTGGTAGAGAAATTGTCACCACCATCTTATTACTCCCTGATTTATGAACCCTACTCATGAAAGGCATTTGGTTATTTCATTTACCCTTTTTTAAAAATCATTAATAAAACAAAATGCATGCACAGAGAGAGAGAAAGAGAGAGAGAGCAAATGCTTCTATAGCAACCATCCTAAACGGATTAGCAGCCACAGACAAATGTATTTTTAAAAAAACCCATAAAATTAGCCTTCCATCATGATCCTTTTCATAATTTTCACCTGAACAGTGAGAGACTAGTACCAGCAAGAATTTGGTTTGCCACCTCTGATAGAGCAACGTTTAATTTTTCATTCAAGTCATATGTGATGTTGCCAATGATGAATGAATGTTGTCTGGGTTGTAACTCTGAGAGGGCCTATTGTTATTTAGCCCCACCGAATAATATTATGGGAATCTCCTTGTGGATGTTAATTTTTCAATAAAATGTGTCTTATATTTGAAGAATGACAGTGAAAGGTATTAGATTTGTTACCGTTTGTTCAAAACAGAGGTTTCCCCACTGGGCTCCAGTAATCACTCTCTGAGAACATGAGACATCACATTGTTGTGGAGAAATTAAAACAGTCATATCGAAGAGACCCACTACGCAAGTTTAGTGTTCTTGTAATGCCCTACTTCAGAAGTCTATATGACAATCCATAAGCTAATCACAAGCTTTTCTCTACCCAAAATTTGCTGACTTGGTTTTTATTCCTTGGTTCAACTCATACTTTACACCAGGGACGGCAGAGAATGAGGTGTCTGGATGGAGTCACTGAAGCAGTCGGTGTGAGCTTAAATGGACTCCAGAGGATGGTAGAGGACAGGAAGGCCTGGAGGAACGTTGTCCATGGAGTCGCGATGGGTTAGACATGACTTCGCAACTAATAACAAGAAGAAGAAGAAGTAGGATTGAGTCCCAATCATGAGTACAAAAACCACAATGGAGCTGCAGATGTTCACATGATCACAAGATAGGAGCTACGGCCTTTCGTTAACGTTGCTTTGTTACATCTTCTGGTTATCCACACAGCAAAAATACAGATCTTAGCTGCCTAGTTTTGCACTGAGTCAGATGTAGTTTTCACCGACTTTTATATTATTAAACTCCTTCATTCTTCGGGGGGGGGGGGGGGAAACCAAGTGGAAAGGAGGAAGAAATGGAACAGTTAGCAAATACTTTATTCCTTTCTTTTATATCTAAGCCAGAAATACCTTGTTGGTCTTTCCTCTCAGGGAAAGTACAGAAATTATAACCGAACACCGGTGCCAAAACGGCATTTCCACTTTTGATAAAAAGTGTCTGCCAACTCGGTGCACCTGCCTAAAGTACATTATGCTCATGATCAGGAACTGGAGCTAATCCATTGTTTAATCCCATCCAGTTGAGAATTAAAAAGTGGAAACAAAATTATTAATTAAAAGGCAGTGGAGCAGCTATAATTTAATAACTCTAAGCCCCAAAGAAAGCCCAAAGGAAAACGAAAAATTATTGTGTGTCCTCAGTGCTACAACTTACGCTTCTGAATTGTTGGTTATATCCATGTAATATTTAGGATTGCTTCTTCAAACTGGGATGCTCCAAACACCTGGAGATTTCAACGATTTAATCATCACAGTCATTGACATTCCTTTTTTAAGCAACCATGAGGTTTGATGGCCTTTATCAAAGCTGGTAGCTTATGTCACAGTTGATAAGTGTGAAACATACTGATTCATTATATTTATGGACACAACCTCTCTCAAATTGAATGTAGCAACTTCGATATCACTCTGCCATTGGAATATAATTCTGGTCCCGTATATAATTTCTCGTTTCTAAATATTACATGGATATAACCAACAATTCAGAAGCGAAAGTTGTAGCACTGAGGAGACGGATTTTTTTTTCCCATTTTCCTTTGGGTTTTCTTTGGGCCTTAGAGTTATTAAATTGTAGCTGCTCCACTGCCTTTTAATTAATAATTTTGTTTAGATATATGTATGTATGTATATGTATATATCAGAGGTGGTATTCAGCAGGTTCTGACCAGTTCTGGAGAACCGGTAGCGGAAATTTTGAGTAGTTCCGAGAACCGGTAAATACCACCTCGGACTGGCCCCGCCCCCATCTATTCTCTGCCTCCCGAGTCCCAGCTGATCGGGAGGAAATGGGGATTTTGCAGTAACCTTCCCCTGGATTGGGGAGGGAATGGAGATTTTACAGTATCCTTCCCCTACCACACCCATGAAGCCATGCCCACCAAGCCACACCCATAGAACCAGTAGTAAAAAAAAATTGAAACCCACCACTGGTGTATATATATGTGTGTTATATATGTCTATGGATAGATACATACTTTCTTTTGAGAGCAGACCACAGAATTTCATTGTTAATGTGGGCCAGTGGGCTCACAGTAAAAAATGACAATAAAGATGATCTTATCTTATTTTATCTCAATGGGTAGGTCACCTGACATGGAACAGAGAGTTTTGATGGTCATGTGACAATTCTTTAGGATTTAGCAGAGGTACTGGTCTACCAGGCTTTTAACTGCTTGCAGAGCTGTACTGATCTACCCATTTATTTTTTTGCAGGCACTGGTCTACCTATTTATTTTTGCAGACACTGATCTACTCATGTATTTTTGCAGGCACTGGTCTACTCATTTATTTTCTTTTAACACTGATCAGCTGTAGGGCGGCCCTTTGAAGCCCCGCGGCAAGAGTTTAAACAGTTTTTTTCCCTCTAGCCATCAGCTGGGACTCAGGAGGCAGCAATAGATTGGGGGTGGGGCCAAATAAAAGGTAAGAATAATGCGGGGGTGGGGGGCGCCGGGGGGGCGGGGGGGCAGAACCAGTTCGGTGACATTGTCACCGCTACCGGCTTGGGAGAATCGGGCCGAACCGGGAGGAACCCACCACTGGTCCTGCTCCTGTGAAGCTAGTGTGATGAGCCACCTTTAAAAATGGGGAGGCTGTGCTTAACAATGGGTGGAGCATGAAACTTACTACTGCTGTCCTAAAACGAATCTTAACAGCTGGTAGTGGCTGTGAAGCTGCTCGCCTCTTAAGCCTTCACACATTCAGACAAAGAGCTGCTTACAGCAACCCTCACATCTCAGTTGCTAATTCCGAGCATTTATGCAAGAAAAATGGCGATAGAGAACAGGGCAGAGAGCAAAGCCAATGGAATGCAAACGTTGGCTGTTTTCGCAAGAGACCAACACTCAAGAAGAAAGTAAATCTCCCAGACTGGAGCAGTGTATACATTCATGCTTTCTCCCCTCTTTCTTTTGAGATGGCATTTAGTAGGCCTCTGTAACATGATTTGCCCCTAACCGTCATACCCATTCAGCCTCAGACAGATGCCTCCCATCAGCAAATATCTCCATCTCAAAACTATTCTGGTCTTAGCTGGCTTCCTTTTATTGCATGCCCACGCATAGAGGATGAGAGACAGAAAACTCAACTGATCTTGATGCTCCCCCCCGGCCCACTCCCCAAATTCTTCATCTCAAGCTGCTAGCAAAGGAGCAGGCTCAACTGCCTGTTTGATCCTTGGGAAAAGAAAATGCTTTTTAAAAAAAGGAAAGAAAGAAAGAAAGAAAGAAAGAAAGAAAGAAAGAAAGAAAGAAAGAAAGAAAGAAAGAAAGAAAGAAAGA
>WNWU01000381.1:31850-42344 GCA_012654045.1 Ptyas mucosa | reverse complement strand
GAAAGAAAGAAAGAAAGAAAGAAAGAAAGAAAGAAAGAAAGAAAGAACAGGGACTTCGGTGTAGCCGAAGCTGCCTTGACGTTCTTTTCTTTGCATTGTTTCCTGACTTTTGTGAGCTCTGCTTAACATTTGCAAAGAATTGCAAATTCCACATCAACCAGCCAGCCTCTTGCTTTGCCTTGATTAACGCTGGCCACCGTCAAGCCTTTTTAAAATTCCGCTCCAGATAAAGCCAGCGTTTACAGTATCAGACTGTGTAAAATCCATTAGGGTTCTTTTTTGGGGGGGAGGAAGGGGGGGTGTCCCTCAAAGAGTCTACTGTAGGTAATTTCACACAGCTTTTCGAGGCACTAAAAGGGTTCGATTTCTTGCATTTGGGGCTCTGATGGAGTGCTAGGATTGATAGCTGGCAGCCGGAGGGAGCCTACACTTTTGAGAACACCCATAGGAGTGCCATTCCCTCTCAAAGGGCCTGCAAACAAATTCCACTCAGCCCACACCGCTGTCTTTGTGCAAGAGAATACGACAACTGTTTACGTCTTGCCGCCGTTTCCCAGAGGATTTCTTCCAATTCCTAATTATTTAGCTCACATCCCTCCGTTCCAGGGGTGAAATCAGTGGTGGGATTCAGCCGGTTCGCACCACTTCGGGAGAACCGGTTGTTAACTTTCTGAGCAGTTTGGCAAAGTAGTTGTTGGAAGAAATCATTAGGGCAGAGAACCGGTTGTTAAATTACTTGAATCCCACCACTGGGTGAAATCCAGCAGGTTCTGACAGGTTCTGGAGAACCGGTAGCGTAAATTTTGAGTACCACTTGTGGCTTGCCCCAAAGTGGGGTGGGAATAGAGATTTTGCAATATCCTTCCCCTGGAGTGGGGTGGGAATGGGGATTTTGCAATATCCTTCCCCTGCCATGCCCACCAAGCCACGCCACACCCACCAAGCCATGCCCACAGAACCAGTAGTTTAAAAAATTGGATTTCACCACTGCTCCTTTCTGTCTTCCCAGATTTGCACAGGAGCAACATAAAGCTGATACAGACCTAATCTTTTTTTTCTTTTCTTTTTTTAATATCAGGAATAAATATTTCTTTGGCATATAGCAAAGATAATATTCTGTTCTGTTCTGTTCTGTTCTGTTCTGTTCGGCTCAGACTCTTGTCTTAATTCCAAAGATTCTTTAAATATATATATATATATATATATATATATATATCCCGAAGATTTCCCCTTTTTAAAAAAGGCTGTTGAGTAAAGAAATGAACAGGAAATGTGGAACTTTGTTATTATATCATGTTGACAGCGGCAAGAATCCTATATTGTGCAAAAATGAAAAGATTTGTCAGTTCCCATTGAATGGAAATGTGGTGGAGCTTGCAGAGATGCTAAAGAGGGCTGTGAAAATATTGACAGACCCCGCGCATCCTGGACCTAAACTGTTTCAACTCCTACCCTCAAAACGACGCTATAGAGCACTGCCCACCAGAACAACTAGACACAAGAACAGCTTTTTCCCGAATGCCATCGCTCTGCTAAACAAATAATTCCTTCAATACCGTCAAACTAATCACGAAGTCTGCATTACTATTAATCTTCTCATCGTTCCTATCACCCATCTCCTCCCATTTATGACTGTATGACTGTCACCTTGTTGCTGGTACCCTTACGATTTATATTGATATTGTTTCCTAGTATGATTTGATTGCTTATTTGTACCCTATGACTATCATTAAGTGTTGTACCTTCTGATTCTTGACGAATGTATCTTGTCCTTTTATGTACAATGAGAGCTTATGCACCAAGAGAGCTTATGCACCAAAGACAAATTCCTTGTGTGTCCAATCACATTTGGCCAATCAAGAATTCAATTCTATTCTATTCTATTCTATTCTATTCTATTCTATTCTATTCTATTCTATTCTATTCTATTCTATTCTATTCTACATCTTATTCTATTTTATTCTAAATCTTATTCTATTCTATTCTACTCTATTTTATTCTAAATCTTATTCTATTCTATTCCAAATCTTATTCTATTCTATTCTATTCCATTCCATTCCATTCCATTCCATTCCATTCCATTCCATTCCATTCCATTCTATTCTATAGCTAACTAAAGAGAAGAACTTGATGCTCTCTGAACTTGGTTGTTTTCTTGCAGACATTTCATTACCCAAATTAGGTAACATCACCAGTGCTAGTGAGGAAAGGAGGGTTTGCTCTCATTTTATATATTGGTGGCTTGTCCTTTCAGTGTTGGTGGAGGTGGTCTTAGAGGTTCTTTGCTTGGACTGTGTACTGTTGGGTGGTTTGGAAGTTTTTGATTGAGGTGTTGTTTTCCTCTTGATTGTCGGTCCGATGTTAATCTTGGAGTTAATCTATACTCATTTGAGTGTTAATTGCTGGTGGGAAGAGATTTTGGCCATTTTGTTTCTTTTTTGGCTTGTTGATTGTCCCTTTTGCACAATATTAGATGTTGTTTATCTTTATGTGTCTATTGATGGCTAATTTATCAGAGTGCCAGGCTTCTAGAAGTTTCCTAGTGTTTTGGGGTGAAGCTTGGTCTAGGTTGGTCACAGTTTCCCAGTTGTTGGTTAAGTCGATCGACATGTTATGAAATTAAAGAGTCCCCATCATGTCTTCTGACTGCTAGTTGGTGTTCCTGGATGTGTTCTGCTGGTCTTCTGCCTGTTTGTCTTACATAGTGTCCTGCACCAGGAAAATCAGGAGATCCAGACATGGGTATGAAGCTTTTATTGTAAGATTAAGCTATCTACAAGAATCTGAACTACTAGCAGGCAAGGGAAATTAGCAGGAGATAAGAGTAGAAGGAATTCAAGGTGGGATGGACTAGGATCTCTTGTGAGCATGAATGGACTCATGACTAATGACAAATTTGACTCCTCCTTCAGGCTCAGTCTGGTCATCTCCAACCCATTGTGGTTGTTGCAGTCATTAAACTGTTTGTTGTAGATGACTTCTGTTTCTTTCTTCATGGATATGAAGAACTTATCCAGTTTTGTTTCCGCCTCCACTAATATGAGAGCCTTGGTAGTACAGTGAACTAAAGCACACCGTTATTAACACCAGCAGCCTGCAATTACTGCAAGTTCGAATCCCACCAGGCTCAAGGTTGACTCAGCCTTCCATCCTTTCTAAGGTAGGTAAATTGAGGACCCAGTTTGTGGGGGCAATAAGCTGACTTTGTATAAAATATACAAAAGTATGAAGGCTATTGCTTAGTGCATTGTAAGCCGCCCTGAGTCTCCGGAGAAGGGCGGCATATAAATCAAATTTTATATATATATATATATATATATATATATATATATATATATATATATATATATATATATAAAAACGTGCTCCGAACAGGTTGGCCCAAGTAGTTTATCAGGATTGTCTGATCACTATCAGGCAATTAAAGGCAAATCTATTGACTTATGATTTACAGTATGTAGCCTTTTATGAGCTTTGTAATTACTCGAATAAAGATAATGGCGGTTCGGAGAGCTGAAAAATAATGACTCCGATATAAGTAGTTATTAATGAATAATAAGAGTGCATCAATTAAGGATCAAGGAGTTAAATGGTGCAGACAGTCATTTTATTGTTAAGTTTCTAATTTTGATTATTAGGTCAATGGGGCAGCAGAAAAGCCCGCTTGCCACAGAAACAACAGTTACAAGTTCGACTCAAACACATCGCCCGCGTGAGTGCGCATACACACAGAGAGACACTTATGGGAAGAGTTCCTTCAACTGATGGTTCCCATTAATGGCTTGACAGCTCTTTAGATTCTCACCCATGCACATTGCTCACGGAAAGGCTTGGTAACATGACCACTTTGCCTTACAAAGACAATTTAATTGAAAAATCATTTGCCCATCAAATCCCCTACATCCTCCAAAGGGAAAATAAGAAGAGCTTTGGGTGGGGGTGGGGGTGGGGTGGAGTCAAGGGTCTGCATTATACCCATAAAACAATTTGTTCATTGGACTCGCCGGATCAGCATACATTATGCCGTGAAGAAAATGATTAAAGCAAGTTAGCATTTCGTCAGGCCAAGTAATTATGTTATGATGCATTTCATCCACACAGATACTTCTCTTGGCGAATGCATTCATCTTGTTGACAGAATGTCTATACGTGCTGGATGGAAGTGCATTTTATGGAGTTGATTCATTCCGTCTCCAAGAGACTCTTGAACTTCAGCTGATGGTTGTTGTTGGGTTTTGGGGTTTTTTTGTCAGCGGGATGGATGTGGCCATGACATAAAATTAAATTTGTCTGCAGGATCAGTGGTCAAAATGTGTCAGGACACAGACTGCAGAAGTAAATTAAAAAGGCATTCAACATTGGTTCGCCTAATCCTATTTGGGAGAGTGCACTGCAATGCCACTTAGTTTGCCAATGATACTCGTTCATAATTTACTCATGTTGAGTACGATACCATTGTTTGAATTCCCACTTCGCACGAAACCATAAGCCATGATTTCTGCCTAGAGTCGCTTCAACAGAGAGATGGGCAGCGTATAAATTTGGTAAATAAAGTTTCGAACGATAATTCAAGGGCAACTTCTTGGAGACTGCATGGGTAAATGAAGCTGAATTTTTTCTTTAAAAAAATGTGAGCCAAAAGTGGACAGGGACATCTATTTTCTTTCTGGTTCTCCTTTTCTTTTCCTTCTGATATCCCTCTTTTTCTCAGTCACTTTCTTTTTCATCCCTTCTTTTCTCTCTCTCCCTCTCTCTTTCCCCCTCTCTCTCTTTCTCCCGAGTAGCACATTGTAAGAGATCTTCATAGGAGGCAAAATTGACTCATTTGCAAGAAAGCTTTTAAAACTGAACTGAAAGTTGCAAATTGTGTTTCCTCATTTCCAACAGAATCTAAGGAATCTTCCTTGGAGATTTTCCACCTCTGGATTTCTGGCATGGGATGGGAGTTCAGATTAGGTAGTCTCTTAAGCCCTCTCCTGCTCAACCTTAGATCATTCCAAGCAGCCCTCGGGAAAGATATTTACAAACTATTCCTGCAATTTTAGGTTTGTTCTTCCTTTTCTTCACTTGGCTGGTTTCAAATATTTCCCTATAATTAACTTTGTCACAGACCTCCAATAATATGAATTGCATCCTTAACTAATAAATAAAATAAGTATGAACACCCAAAGGCGATGGAAACTAAGTATCTAAGTGCTATGAGAAGACCTAAATTGTTTGATTTTATGGGATGATGAATACTTTATTTTATTCTTTTTAAATGATTTTAAGTGCTTCCTGGCAGCCGCCATACTGAGAGTTTTTGGTGTCTTCTCTGTAATTTAGTAAACTAGAAGTGAGAAAAATATTTTCCACTTTCCTGGATTTTAAAGATCGGAATGGATTAGCAGAGTGTTTTAAAGTTATTTACTTTTACTGTGTGCCTACAATGTAGCTATTATATATGAAAAGCAGTTGGAACAAGAGATAGCTGGGAATTCTAATTCAACCTCACAAACTTAATAAAATATACACGGATTTGATCCAGGCTTTTTGAGTTAAGCAGCAAAATCTCTCTCTCTCTCTCTCTCTCCTTGAATGCACAAATAAGTTATGTTTATTTTGTCTTCTGTTTCGGGTTTTTTTCCCCCCACCTCCCCAATCCTTCCCATTTGCTTTATGAATTTTGCAAAATTCATAGGATCATAAATTCATGGGGATCATAAAGTTGGGAAAGGCCCTTTCAATTTAAAATCCTGCTCACTTCAAGAATTTAAATTATAACATTTGCAACAGAGAGTTGCCTCCCCCGAATCAACGCAAGTTCCTTCACAAGGAGAAGCCATTGGTTTAGGACAGGGATCGGCAACCTGTGGCTCTGGAGCCACATGTGGCTCTTTCATCCCTCTGCTGCGGCTCCCTGTTGCCGGTTGGTGATAGGGCTTTGAGTTAGGAGAGATAGAGAAAAAAGGACACTGGGCTAGAAGGAGACTCTATGGCAGTGGGAGCGGACTTCCAGTCGGCTCCAGAATGGAATGAGGGGTTTCTGGTTACAGCCTCTGTGGCTCTTTGAGTGTTTAAGGTTGCTGACCCCCAGTTTAGGAGCTTGATCTTTGTGGGAAACACGTATCCATAATTCCCACCAATAAGTTCCCACTTCATTTTGTGGTGCATGAAGGCTGTGGGGGGAAGTGAGTGACTAATGGGCAGAATTGTGTGAATAAGAAAATGGAGATTAAGATGTTCTTGATGAGAAGGAACATCGGGTTTCTATAGACCTCAGCAACGGCTCAATTGGCTGTGTAAACATGAGATTTCTTACTAAGGTCAGCCTTTGTAACCGACCGTTTTAATGAAAACTCATCTTAACAGCAGAGTCATTAGTTTTATCGGATGATTTGACCATCTGGTTGACAGAGGGTTTGTGTAAGTAGGACCATATGCTCCTTGTTACTCTGTCATTGGAGCAATTATGACAAAAGGTAGACCACATGCATGGCTCAGCCGCAGCCGAGACGTAGTAGTCTCCTCCAATCGATTAGGAGAGCACCCCGGTATCAGACACATCCCAGTAATCAAATTCCTGCTAATCTGGACAGGTTCAGAATTCGTCTGAAGTAATATTTTACTTTGGTCTAAAGCTTTGGGAAGAGTTAAGTGTAGAGTAGACATCTGCTGCACTGCACTGAAGGGAACATATGCAGCTATCATTCAGGGACAGTTGTACAGGTGTTCTTTTTGTATGTCTATGGAGATTCTCAGTCATCCAGGTCATGGTTATCCCAAAGGTGCTTTTTTCAGGAGGCAACTGGACTTTCTGGTTTTGTTTCTTTGAAGACGTTCATCCAAGAAGCTTCTTCAGCTCTGATTGGGTGGTGGGGAATGGAAGGATTTATATTCCTTGCAGACAGCTGGTCATTTGCATTCTTTTAGAGAGTCACGGAAGCCAGTTGGAGGTTTAGCTCAGGGGTAGGTTCTACTTACCCATACTACTGGTTTGCATTGTGACTGCATGAGCGTGTGAGCAAAGCATGCACAGATCATCTATGATGACGTCCGGGTCTCCCGCTGGTTTTACTACTGGTTCTTGCTAACTGGTCCGAACTGGGGGCAACCCACCACTGGTTCAGCTGTGTCCTCAGGGTCAGCTGAGTAGTGCAAATGGGTGTGGAGCCTTCTTGGCTGCAGGATGTATTTCATTTTTTCTGGGAGAGGGGTGGGTGCTAACCAGGGGTGAAATTCAGCAGGTTCTGACAGATTCTGGAGAACTGGTAGCGGAAATTTTGAGTAGTTTAGAGAACTGGCAAATACCACCTCTGGCTGGCCCCAGAGTGAGGTGGGAATGGAGATTTTGCAATATCCTTCCCCCAGGAGTGGGGAGGGAATGGAGATTTTGCAGTATCCCTCCCCTGCCATGCCCACTAAGCCACGCCCACCAAGCCATGCCCACAGAACCGGTAGTAAAAAAATTTGGATTTCACCACTGGTGCTAATTTCCTACAATGTGTCCACAGGTCTTAAAGTTGCCCAGGTTGACCACCCCTGTACTAAGACAATATGATGAGCTATAAACTATACATTTCAGCCACAGTTTTTTGTGTGCCTTTAATCAGCGAGGGCATAGTAGTCTTCATAACGTGAATTTTGCTCCCGTGCTTCTTTTTAAATTTTTGCTCTTGTCAAATTTAAAAATTTCTTTTATCCTGAAAGGAACAATTACCACGAATCCTGACATATTCAGAATGAAATCAGTTTGCACTAAAATAAAGTTACTCTTCTTTGTTCTTAACCGAAATTATCTGAAAACACAGTCTTCTCGGTGACTTCTGATAATAAAGAACTCCCCCAAAACTATTAGCCTAACATTATTCATTAAACTTCCAAAGACAAAAAGTATTTTCTAAAAAAAATAATAATGTAATTTATAAACCGGGACCTTCCAGAAGTCTCAGGTAGAGATACATATTTAATTTCAAGCTTTTTTTTTTCTGCAGAGAGAAAATAGTTGGCTTGGCAAGAAAAGAATGCAATTATGGTAAGTAGGCAGAAGTTCAAATTGCAGGCAAAGTTTGCATTGTGCTTAATCCCCAGGTGCCTTATCCACACTCAAGAAAAGGTTGTTTTATCCCAAGGAAATGGTGTGACAAAAATAAGCCTAATTCAAATTGTGTTTCTTACGCAACAGCTCCTATAGCTTTTCCTAATCAGCCTATTAAGTATTTGAAACATGTATTTAGCCCCCAGTTTTCTTCCACACCTTTCTTGTTTCTCATCCTCCTGCATTTTTCCCTCCCTTTCGATTTGAAGAAAGAAAATTTGCTTGAGAATTTTTACCCCTGAGAGCGAAGGCAATTCCCAGAAGTGGCATATTTATTTATTAAATTTATACACCGCTGATCTGAGGGCCTAAGTGAGTCTAAGCGGTTTACTAGTTAAAAAAAAAAAGTATCATCCTTTTATCCTTATTGTGTGATATGAGGACAAGGGACGAGCAGGAATCTTCTGGCCGTTTACTGAACCAGCTGATCTCCAATGATCTGCAATTTCCCTCATGTCCTATAGTTCACTCACTCTCACTTTCTAAATGAAAGCCAACTCTTCTCCTTTACTAGCACTGATGATGTTACCTGGTTTGGTAGTGAAATGTTTGCAAGAAAACAACCAAGCTCATAGAGCACCAAGGATCTCACAGTTTCATTCAGAGACTTCCACAGGATGGGATGCTTCCATCAAAATGTTGCTGTGCGTGTATTTCCCCTTTGGTATATAACATCATGACCCATGTATAAAAGGGGCAGAGTTTGGGTTATGGTGTTCAGTGGTAGGTTTCAAAAAATTTTGCTATTGGTTCGTGGTTGCTATTGGTTGCTATTGCTCATGGGCGTGGCTATGTGGGGAGGCATGTGACTGAGTGACGTCACTCATGCCCATGCCTACTCAGTCACATGACTAGCCACAGCCACAGGAAAAGGTAGGACAATTTTTGGAATTTCCACCTATCTACCCCAGCCCTCCCTTCGCCAGTCGCCCCTGTTCCCCCTCCTTTAGCAGCCCTGGCCCTAGCTCTACTTCCTCCCCCACCACCGCCTTTTTGTTCAGGCTGCTTACCTTCCGCGGCAGCTGGTCCAGAGTCCGGAAGGCAAGCTGACTGGAGTTTTCAGCAGCCCCAGCCAGCCGCCGCTGCTTGAAAGTGGCTGGCAAAGAAGAGAGCTGCTTTGAGAGCTGCTTTGTGGTTGTGGTGGCTGGCCGCAGACCGCCGAAAAGTACTGGAGGTCACGGGAAAAGCTGCTGCCGTTGCCACCATGTTCTTCACGCATGCACATCCCATTGGACTTTCAAGGCAATGGGATGCGCGTCCACAAAGAACATGGCGACGATGAACATGGCAGGCAGTGCAAGCAAGCGGCGACCGGGGGACCAGTTCAGGGACATGGCCAACCAGCCATCACTACTGGTTTGGTGACCTTGGCCAAATTTCCGCCAATGGTTCATGCAAACCGGTGCGAACCGGCTGAATACCATCTCTGATGGTGCTGCTTTATCTCTTGATTTTGACTGCAGAGATCTCTGGACATTGATCCCTGCAGCTTAACAGGAAAGAACCACAAACTACCGTATTTTTCGGTGTATAAGACGCTCCAGACTATACGACGCACCTACCTTTTTGGGGAAGGAAAACAAGAAAAAAAAACTGCTTCTGCCTCCCAACAATTTCCTCCTTGCAACAAACAGCAAACAGCCTGTTTCAGTTTCAGTTTCAGCACAGCCTGATTAGCACAAGAAAAAAAAATCTGCCTCTGCCTCCCAGCAATTTGTCTCCTTGCAGCAAACAGCCCGTTTCAATTTCAGCTTCAGCACAGCCTGATTAACACAAGCAGCTGATTGTCGTTTGGATTGGCCTCCCAAAGATCAGCTGTTTCAGGCTGCACGGATTGCCATAGCCTATTACCGCCTCTGTGCGTCCCATTTTCCGGGGGCCGGTGGGTGGGTGAGGCTACGTTCGATTTATAAGACGCACCCAAATTTTCATCCTCTTTTATGGGGGTGGGGGAAGTGCATCTTATGCTCCAAAAAATACGGTAGCTTTGTTACTAAACCAAATTAGAGGCCATCTTTGAGAACAGACTAAATATATGGTACCACACTTACTGCTGCCATATGCACCAGAGGAAAGCACATTAAACTGGCTGTCTCAGCATGCCCTTGAGTCAAGATTTAGCTGGGATTTATGAAATGATAAGGCTTTAATGCACACAAATAAGGGAATGAAGATAATCTGTTCACCAATATTCCACCTGAGAAAAATTATGGGTCAAGTAATTCACTACCGATCTCTTTTCAAAAGCCACTTCTAAAACAGGCAAATGGGAAACAACAGCCCTAATACAATCTCACAGCTCTACAGCTTCAATTAAAATCCTGTATTTGTGTGTGTGTGTGTGAGAGAGAGAGCGAGAGAGAGAGAGAAAGAGAGAGAGAGAGAGAGAGAGAGAGAGAGAGAGAGAGAGAGAGAGA
>WNWU01000381.1:19762-31840 GCA_012654045.1 Ptyas mucosa | reverse complement strand
AGAGAGAGAGAGAGAGAGAGAGAGAGAGAGAGAGAGAGAGAGAGAGAAAAAGAGAGACAGAGAGAGAGAGAAAGAGAGAGAGAGAGAAAAAGAGAGACACACAGAGAGAGACAGAGAGAGAGAGACCGAGACAGAGAGAGACAGAGACAGAGACAGAGAGAGAAAGAGAGAGAGAGAGAGAGAGAGAGAGAGACAGAGAGAGAGAGAGAGAGAGAGAGAGAGAGAGAGAGAGAGAGAGAGAGCACCCATGCACATCTGTTTAATCCTCCTTTGCAAATTACCTATTATACAAGATAATGGGAGAGAAGTCAAAATCGTGTTTTAGCGGAATCAAATTATTGCTAATAATTATATACATGGAAACTCCCCACAAAAACTTTTCATTGGTACACGGAACACCCCCTGTACAAATACTTTGCACCGTGTTAACGTTTAACAAGGGATTCCATGAGCAGATGTTACTGAAGCCAGGAAAAAAAAGAAAAATTAAATGTTGGGTGCTAGGGATTTGTTCTCCTTTCACACCAATTTCCTTTGGCCCAGCCCTCCTATGACAAGATATGAAAGGATTGCCGTTTCTTTGATACAATCTCTTACAGAGGACCATCTAATAAGCAAGTCACAGACAAAGGTAATGGTAAAGGTTCCCCTCGCACATATGCGCTAGTCATTCCCGACTCTAGGAGGCGGTGCTCATCTCTGTTTCAAAGCCGAAGAGCCAGTGCTGTCCAAAGATGTCTCCATGGTCATGTGGTCAGCATGACTAAATGCCAAAGGCGCACGGAACGCTGTTACCTTCCCATCAAAGGGGGTCCCTATTTTTCTACTTGCATTTTTTACCTGCTTTCGAACTGCTAGGTTGGCAGAAGCGGGGACAAGTAATGGGAGCTCACCCCGTTATGCAGCACTAGGAATTCAAACTGCTGAACTGCTGACCTTTCGATCAACAAGCTCAGCGTCTTATCCACTGAGTCACCGTGTCCCTAATACAGACAAAGGTAGAGAAGAATAAATATCCCTTTTGATTTTGCTGAGTGCCTTATTTTTTCCACCTTAACTGCAGTCATTTGTGCATTCACCTGTACTTTCATTGTTTTTCTGCACGCAAAAATTTGCCTGCCCTTTTATCACCCACCATAAGTATTACCGTACTACCAATTTTGCTCTCCGAACGTTTTTGCAGGGTTTTTTTCCCTAGCATAGAGGGGGGGTTTTTTGTGCCGTTTTCCTTTTGATGCATACATTTTTTTCCACGCTGCTTGTTTTGCTTTTGAGTTGAGAGCTATCTTGTTGGGCCACAAAGGTTGCAAACGTTGGCAGAATAATCTCCTCTGAAACTATTTCAACTGATTTACCAAACTGTAGTTACAGGCTCGTTTTCTTACTTCCACACCTATTGTGGGAGAGCAGAATCAAGTCGCGGAAAGGATGGACTCACCCGTCGTGAGTAATATCTGTACGTTTCCAGAGCACTTGACCTCCGTTTAAAAGGAACAGAACAGCCAAAGAAAAGAAAAAAAATCTACCAACTCTTCAAAACTGCAAACCCTTTAAATCTGAAGAAGGTCACCGCAATTTTCACTTCAGCCCTTCCCCAAGAAGGGAAAAACTAACAAAGCTTCACATGTCTCCATTCAAACTCAGAACTACTGTAGGATGTGACCCTCGGGGTTAGTTTTTCTACTACGGATGTTTAGATGCCATGGGTTTATTGTCAGAAATACTAAATGTATGCAGTATTGCTTTTGACAATAGGGTGCCTAAAAAAAGTAGTGGCATTGTCCTGGGACCTTTCACTCTTTGTGGAAAGAAAGAAAGAGGCAGAAGATCATCAAAGTCAGAGTCAGAAATAGGAGCATGAAAATGGAAGGTGTGTCAACTCGCAAAGCATCCCTGGCCTGCTCTTGAGTTGCCATAGGCCAGGGGCGATGGGAAACCGGCGAAATGGCACAGCAACCAAAGACAGGTGCACATTCCACACTTATCTCTCTCAAGGCTGTATCCCAGGGTTACCTATAGCAGCTGAAGGGGAGTGACCTCGACAACCCATGAAATTGCTCCATTGGCGAATGTGATTGATGACACACCCTGGGGGGAAGGGGAAACGGAGTCATAATTAGAGCGTAAATTATGTAGGGTCAGAGCTGGCTTCACTTGGGAACATGCCGACATGAAGCTCCTAATAAATAATTGGATTTCTTTTGAAGCTTGGCTCGAGATTCATGATTTAATTAGGGCATCAGTCGGAACCCTGACAAAGTGTTTAAGAGCATGAATTGGTGGAGCTTCATCATTAAACCTTCTTTCCATGTTTCCAGTGTCTTTTTCCTAGCTTGGAACTGAACCAGATGGATATTTCTTCCAACACAACCAAGAGTTGAGTTCTGCTTGAGGAAATCTTCACTTTCACCCATTTCTTTGGCCTAAGATTTTGAAGAGTGGCCTAAAACACTCTACCCAATGCTCAAATACTATCTTGAGGCCACTTCTAATGTGCATCAAAGTTGTGTGTCCTGCTCTAGAAAAAAATGGTGGGTTATTGTGTCAGGAACTAAAACATCCAAGAGAAAAATAATGAACCGGAAAAGAGGATTAAGCAGCAAATGAGCAAATCAAAGAAAAACTATATTATAGATCTGATGGTAAAAACCACATTTGCTGGTAATGTTCAATCAGAGACTGACTGGACGTTTGTTAGAGTGTTTTAATTTGGATTGCAGAACTAAACAAAGGGAATAACATAATGCTATAAATTACCATATCCAGTGATACACTTACACGAGTGTTATGGAATGAAGAGATTGAGAGTCATCCCAAAGGGCAAACAGAATCAGATTTTATTATTGCAATAAGGTTCAGAGTCCGATTCATACCTGGAAGTCTGAACAAAATTATGGGTCGGGGACCCTGGTCTTTATACAGTTTCAAACAAAGGATTCTGTGAACTTAGCAGTTTTCATTTAGAAACATTTGTTACATCAACGAGACATTTCCTCTTACATGTCTTGCCAAACAAATGTAACTTTTCTGAAAATTATCTTTGGTGATAGAGACTCACTGTCTCATTTTGGTATCCTTGACATTTGTAACTTTCAAACAGTATGTCACCCAAGATATGGGTCTTTCTGACAGCGAGGGGTCCTCCCTTACAGAATGTTGCTTATACAGAGGAGTTTGGCTGGCTTTTGTATTTTTACACTGGATACATTTGGAAAGGAATACTAGAAAGATGTCCAGTGGTCATTTAATAGGTCCCCAATTCATCATCATCATTATTATTAGAGAGGGTCCTTCAGTGGTCATCTAGCTGGACCCGCATTTCCTACTTTACGAGTGTATGCATTCAAAAGAGACCAGCAAATATTAATATTAAGCTTGTAGAAGATCTTGTGGAATCTAATTCAGGCAATCAAAAAAATAAATAAATCCCAAATGCTTATTTCATATCAATGAGTTCCTTTGATTTATTCTCAACTTGCTGATTCTTAAGCTGTGCCAACAGAGCACCTTCTCAGTTCTAGAGCAAGAGAAAGAGAAAGAAAGAGAGACGGGGGATAAAGATAATTTCAGGGCAATATTTCCATATTTCTTCTCCTATCATCATGCCATGGGCATGCCATGACCCATACTCTCATTAGAACATTCTGTATATAAAAGATTTGCAGAACATGTTCCTTATATTCAGAATAGAACAAGAAGCTATATTCAAAAAGGGGAGATATTTATGGCTAGGGAAGCAGGCAGACATTAATAGGATTACTAGCACATATTTTTCCGGGCTAAAAACCACATTTTCATTTAGGCAGAAACAAAATTAAGCCGCGTCCTTGAAAGAAATGATAACAAAGGGACAGGAGAGCGAAATTAAAGTCAAATGTTTTTGCATAGGCCACTCAAATACATCTTCTAGGCAAAATCTCTTTGTATCTCTATCTATTTGTGTGTTTGGGTGTGCCTGTGTGTATTTTCTAATTCAGTCAATTGAATTACGCAGAGTGTTGTTTGTCGCTGGGAAAAGCAGGGGAGCAGCACTTCAAAGATCCTTAAACAGTGTACAAAATAAAAAATTATGCATCGTAATGCAGTCTTACTGAGATCTCCCCAGCGCGTGGCCCACAGCCCTGCGAACTGCTTGGGAAGACGTGTAAACACTGCCAAACAGCTGCAATCCCTCCTACAACCCCCCCACCCCCCCCCCATACACACAAACAAACACAAGCATACACAAACACAAGCGCACACATAATTGCAATGTCCGTCATGGTATCTTTACAGAATGCCAAGTCCAAAAATCATATCTGGCAATTGATTTATTTTACTGATTCTCCCGGACAGAATTGCTGGAGCAGAGTGTCCCCTACTGGGGAAAGAGACTTTGATTTCTTATCTCGACTATTTTTTTTTCTTCTTCTTCTTGTTTTTAAAGTAAGACAGCGATATTCTTGCAGTTTACCCCTCTCCTGTCAATCAGAGGACCCATAGATCATGACTGCAACAGAAGAGGAGGAAAACACAATAGGGAGAAAGGGAGCGAAGGAGAGAAGGAAAAGCATCTGAAAGATACGGCTTTGAAGCATCCCTGATTTGATTAATGGCCCAATAACCATCACTTGTATAATCCACCATAAATGATCCTAAAACGTTTCACATGCATGCTGTCTCTCCCTCCCTCCCTCCCCCCCCTCTCCTTTCTTCTTCATTCCAACCCAGGTACAATATATTTCATCTCTGTTTCCTACGACAATATATGTCGTCTCTATTTTCAAATCAGCACCTGTAAAGTTCCTTTCTGATTATCAGGCTGCTTTCAATTTTCTGAACAGATGCTAAAGCAGTTATAATTTATTTTGCATGGAGAAGCATTTCTTGTACATAGCAATGATTTTTTTTTTAGACAGGTATATTTTCTCTTATTTTGAGGAGGTTTTTTTTTTTTATGATTATCATCTTTGGTAGTGGTTGCGAAGGTGCAGGTCTTATAAAAAAAAATCACCGGAATGAATCAAACAAGGAGAAAAATTCATTCTCCTCAGCTGACAGTCAGATTGTGGGGAGCTACAGTAGTGGCCAAAGTTGTGGAAACCTTTTGGGAAAAGCGTATTTTCTAAAACTAGCTAATAACACCACTTTTTTGGGGGGGGAGTAGTTCCATAAAATTAGATATCAATGGAAAGATAATTTAATCAAGAATGGAATGCAATAACTCTTATGAAGGATTTGCTATTAGAATAGCAGTTATAGTAGAAAGAAGAAAAGTGAAACACGTAGAAAAAACGAGATAAACAAAAATGATCACCCTAGGAAAAACAAGATATACAAAAATGATCACCATGTCAGTTAATACTTAGTTGGGTAACCTTTAGCATGAATTATGGCCTTACAACATCTTCCCATGGAATGAACCAAGTCTTTTAGTTCTGCAGCTGTTATCATGTGAAACCAAGATTGAAGGATTGCTTCTATTAGCTGAGTTTTATTGCTGGGTCGCTTCTGACTAACACGTTTCTTTAGTCGGCTCCATAGATTTTCAATTGGGTGAAGGTTTGGGCTATTCCCAGGCCATTCCAGCAGTGGAATAGGATTCAAAAAAAAAAAAGTGGTGTTATTAGCCATCAAACCTCAAAAATACACTTTTCCCAAAAGGTTTCCACAATTCAGCTCCGCGCCGAGCTAAAGACATGGCTTTTTCAGCAAATTCCCTGATCTGCCACGAGGTTTTTTAATTGTCTGGGGATTTTTAATTATCTAATTTTAGTATTTGGACTATTGTGTTGTTTTTATCTTGTGAGCTGCCCCGAGTCCTACGGGAGAAGGGCAGCATATAAATTTGAAAAAATAAATACATAAATACATAAATTTTGGCCACTACTGTATAGGAAAAACCACATAAAAGTTTCTTGGAGGACAAAGTTGGTTAGATTTTATGGAAGGCATGTTGCGTAGTTAAGGTCACTGATTCGATTCCTTATGTAGGTAGATCTGGAAAAGAATTGTCTAAATGTGTCGAGAGTTGTAGCCAAGCAATATAGAGACTTGGAAACTATATGGACCAATAGTATAATTTGATATAAAGATGTATCTTGGCAACTGCCTCTATACTCAGTGGATTGGCAGTTATTAATATCTTTGTCTCTGATTGGTTGACCTACCAAGATTCTTCCTGATAGTCTTGTTCAAAGACACTAAACAATTGCTCTTTTTTAAATCTCTCCTAAAGATGTTCCCTGTTATTTGTGTTACATTTTACCACTTTTATAACATTTATCTTTTATTTTGGTGGCAAAGGGCCAAAGTGCCAAACGGCACAAAGAGAAACACTAAAAATAAATTGAACAGAAGCTACAATGTTATTGCTGTTATTAAAAAATAATAACAAATACAAAAGTATAAAAGAGCAGACTAAAAATGCAGTGATCACAACCAGTGGAATCGAAATATCGTTCGACATCGCGCAGGTTAATAAAAACCACTTTAATTTGGAACCTCAAGGTAGTTTTCAGATGTTAACTAGGACCAACATTTTTTTTCTTTTAAATGTTTTCAACCTAAGCCAAGCCTTAGAGTTTAATTTACCATTTAAAGAGATTGAGAGAGTTCTGGAAGGTCCGAGCTATCCAGAACTAAAATATAGATAACATTCAGCTTATTTCCTTCTGCTCTGCAGTGATATGGAGTTCTGCCAAGAATGCCAATGTAGTTTAGAAGTTCATTGCTTGCTCCTAGGTAATGCACAGGAAGTCTTACATTTTGCTCATTTTTATTATTCCTTTGAATCAAATATTAATAACAGATACATAATCAAGCTTCAAAAAGCTAGCTCTTTCTCTCCTCTCCCCTCTTCTCCCCTCTTCTCCTCTCCTCTCCTTCCCCCCCTCCCCTCCTCTCCCCTCCTCTACACTACTCCTACCCAGTGGTGAAATGTAAAATTTGTTACTACCGGTTCTGTGGGCGTGGTTTGGTGGGGGTGGGTGGGTAATGTGAGTGGGTGGGCGTCAGTTAACTTTTGAAAGCATTTTTTCTACAACCTCTTCCGCCAAAGAGGTTGTTAAAAAAATGCTTTTAAAAGGCTCTGACGAGCCCAGCTGAGTTTCCTGATCGTCAGAGGTTTTTGTTTTATTTTAAAAGCATTTTTTTTTCTTTTAAAAGAAAAAAAAAGCCTCTGACGATCAGGCAACTCAGCTGGGATCATCAGAGTCTTTTAAAAGCATTTTTTCTACAACCTCTTCCGCCAAAGAGGTTCTAGAAAAAATGCTTTTAAAAGGCTCTGACGATCCCAGCTGAGCTGTGCGATCATCAGAGGCTTTTTTTTTTTTACTTTTAAAAGCATTTGTAGAAAAAATGTTTTTAAAAGTAAAAGAAAAAGCCTCTGATGATCGCACGGCTCAGCTGGGCATGGGGGAGGCAGGGATTTCTGTTACTGGTTCTCCGAACCATCCACCACCATTGCTACCGGATCGTGCGATCCGGTCCAAACCGGGAGCATTTCACTCCTGCCTTTACCCTTCTCTTCCCTTCCCTTCCATCTTCTCTTTCTTTTATTCTCTCTCTTTCCTTCCTCCTCCCTCCCTCCCTCCCTCCCTCCCTTCCTCCCTTCCTCCATTCCTTCTTCCTTCCCCCCTTCTTGAAACATGTAAATATAAGAGAATATGAAAAGTATTTGGAAGATTTTTTTTCCCCCTGTTGCATTTCCAAAGTTTCACTCTCGTAACTCCTTACATTGTAGAGAATAGCTGATGTCAAAACCTTATTGATTGGGGAATATAATAGCAGATCTCAGCTCCTTCTACATTCTGCTCTATAAATAAATAACTTAATGTGTTTTTATGGTTCCTAGGCATAGACATGTTTTTTTTATTATTATTGTAGTGTTAAATGTTAGTTACTCATCCGGTTCTGTTTCTTAATCCCATGAACATCTGGTAGGGCAGTAAGACCTCAGAATCAATCCACTGGAACTTGATGCTTCATTATTGATAATCCATTGGAACCAGATGTTAAATTGACAACAAATTTACTTTTAGGAAGAGTTTTCAGAGTGATTTGTCCATCAAATGAAGGGTTGATTTGCCTTTTGACATCTGTCCACAACCTCCTTCCTGTGATTAATGGCACAATTGATGAACAGCTAATGAAAGATAAATATTTCATACGGTTGGCTTTCTCGGTATCTTTTTGCTTGGAAGACATTTTTGGAGCAATTCTTACTGCAACCAGACCTTGCATAATTACCATTAGAAATATATGTTTCTGTTGCATTCATTTCATACCGCTTTGGGTTGGGAAAACTCTCAAGCTGAGCCAAAGTATTTTGTTACATCTGGCAATCTGGCATCACGAGCTAAGACGGGGAAGACCCAAGAACAAATCCCCATCCGACCATTACACTCTGCTAAATGTACACAAACTCAACCACGCTCTTAGTTTATTTTGCCTCACAAGCTGTTGTGAAGATAAACATGGGAAACTCTGCGTGTACAGCGAGGTCCTGGTGGAAACACAGATTAAAAATGAATCAAATTATCATTTGATGATAGTTATCAAACAAACAAATTACTCCCAACCTGACAGTGGATTCATAGAGGCAACATAGTGCAGGCCTGAATTAAATTACATGAACGTAACTGGGATCAATTGTAACAGCTTTATTATGCTGGTTACTTTCCATCATTATATACATCATTTATGTATAAAAAAGAACACCGCTTTTGGGGGGTGGGGGTGGGGCGAAAGCCCTACTAAGCAGGTATATACAAAAGTATGAAGGCTATTGCTTAACGCATTGTAAGCCGCCCTGAGTCTCCGGAAAAGGGCAGCATATAAATCGAACCAATAAAGAGCCTTGGATAGTACAGTGGTCTAAAGCCCTGTTATTAACATCAGCTGCCTGCAATTATTGCAGGTTCGAATCTCACCAAGGCTCAAGGTTGACTCAGCCTTCCATCCTTCCTAAGGTAGGTAAAATGAGGACCCAGATTGTGGGGGCAATAAGCTGACTTTGTATAAATATACAAAAGTATGAAGGCTATTGCTTAGCGCATTGTAAGCCGCCCTGAGTCTCCGGAGAAGGGCGGCATATAAATCAAATTAAAAATAAATAAATAAATAATAAATAAATAAATATTTAACCAAGTATATATTTAAGTATTATTTAACCAACAGAATAGTCAGAACAATCTTCCCTAACCCGAGTACCATCTGACTATGTCAGCTCCCATGCTTTTCAGCAATTACCTGTGGTGGATGGGGAATTCTGACTAAAGTTGATTTGCACATCCAGAAAGCATCCATTGTGAATGGCTATTCTAGACCATGTATCTCCTCCATTATGGAGCTGTTCTTACAAAATGATGACAAGATCAGTGCAGAGTCAATTATCCAAGTCCTTCATGTATATAGATTAATTTGCTAGCTGGAATGGATCCCATAAAACTGAATCATTGGTGTGCAAACACTGACAGGCTTCCGTGTTAGTAAAATTCGAAAAAGGACTGTAGTCATAAGCAGTCGTAAGCATGATGTAGTCATAAGACTGCATCAAATTTGCCAATGAAGTCCTCAACAGATCCTATTTTGAAATTGTAATACATCGATTTTATTTTGTTTTGTCTGTCTACATTATAAAAACAATTGTGCTACATGTCCTCTTAATTGTGTTAGTGGAGCATATTTTCCCTCAGAATTGTTATGAGGGAGTAGCAATAGACAGAAGTCTTCATATTAATCAGTATTAGAATTAACGATGCAAGAAATAAAAACTAAAATTTCATATTTAAAAATAAAATTGAAACAGTCACCACATGTAATTAAAATGCATTTCCAAGTTTCTCTTTTAAAAAATGATTTCATTAGCTACTCTTTGACTCTCTGTGGATTCAAGTCCGTTTCTCTGACGATCACAGATTTATGGGCTCCATCCAAGTGTCTAATTTCCTTTTCGTACCGACTCTTCTAACTGGAAAAATCCTTTCAGATTTCAATTTTACTTTTCCTATCTCTAGTCTCATGGGATATTTCTAGTAGAACCAGGATTACGAGACCCTTTGTTTAAATTGAAGTTTATATTTAAAATAGGTCTATATTCAGAAATTCAGAAATTATTTGGAAAAAAATATCCAAACTGTGCTAATGCACTCTTCTCAGAGAGGGAGGAGGAGGAGGAGAAGGAGAAGGGGAAGGGGAAGGGGAAGGGGAGGAGGAGGAGAAGGAGGAGGAGGAGGAAGAAGAAGAAGAGGAGGAGGAGGAGGAGGAGGAGGGGGAGGGGGAGGGGGAGGAGGAGAAGGAGAAGGAGAAGGAGAAGGAGAAGGAGAAGGAGAAGGAGAAGGGCCCATCTCTTAATTGCAAGTCTGGATACTGAATTTATCATTAAAAAAACAAATAATAACCACAATCTATAATAAAACATTGGTGCCTGAGGACTAATCCAACCATAAGGAAACACACAATCACATCAACTGGCCCATCAAACCTGTACACTCAAGCCCGAGCATGTTCAAATGTATCAGGATGAAGAATGAATCAATATGAAAGTTAAAAGGGAATATATATGAGTAACAATGGATACAATAAGATAACTAATTGAAATAATGTTAAGAAACTAGGATTTGAGGGTGGATGGTGATGCTGTTTATATAATAAGCATAGAAGTATTAAGATAAGAGCCTTGGTGGTGCAGCAGACTAAAGTGCTGTTAAGTAGCACTTAAGTAGCACTTAGATGCCAGCTGCCTGCAATTACTGCAAGTTCAAATCTCACCAGGCTCAAGGTTGACTCAGCCTTCCATCTTTCCGAGGTAGGTAAAATGAGGACCCGGATTGTGGGGGCAATAAGATGACTTTGTATAAAAAAGAACACCGCTTGGGTGGGGGGGGGGGGGGGCAAAAGCCCTACTAAGCAGGTATATGCAAAAGTATGAAGGCTATTGCTTAATGCATTGTAAGCCGCCCTGAGTCTCCGGAGAAGGGCAGCATATAAATCGAACAAACAAACAAACAAACAAACAAATAAATAAATAAATAAGATTTGAAAAAGTATGGAAAAAGAATATTTTGGTAAAAATGGTAACTATGTAAAATGAAATTGGATATGATAAGTTGTACAAGATATGATATGGTCAATATTCTGTTCATAAAATGTGTGTGTGTGTGTGTGAAAGGAAAAAATTCAATAAAACTTGATTTTTTTTAAAAAAAAGTATTCATTATGAGGCATATCACACAGAGATGAAATCCAGCAGGTTCTGACAGGTTCTGGAGAACCGGTAGCGGAAATTTTGAGTAGTTCAGAGAACCAGCAAATGCCATCTCTGGCTGGCCCCAGAGTAGGGAGGGAATGGGGATTTTGCAGTATCCTTCCCTGGAGTGGGGAGGGAATGGAGATTTTGCAGTATCCTTCCCCTGCCACACCCACCAAGCCACGCCCACAGAACCGGTAGCAAAAAAAAAAAATTGGATTTCTCCACTGCGCTGAATAGTATCATGTCAACATCCGCTAAAGATATAAAAAATTCTGAGCGACGGCAAAACCTCACCTACAACAGTGACATCCCGGCGTGAAATAAAGTCTGCCAGCTATCAAGGAAGAAGGAGGGGAGGGGAAACTCAGCAAGTTTGGTGACGTTCGACATCTGTTTAAAGATGCTGGTATATTATTTATTGGGAATGCTTTTGAATTGTCCGTCAGCAATAGCTGTCTCCAGTAAACCAGAAGAGTTTTTTTTTCCCTCCCAAAAAATAAAAAAAATCCCTCTTGTTTGTAGAAGCCCATATAACACTCAAGAAATATCGAGTGGCTGGATTCACTTTCGCTTATTCCTCATGCATATGTAAGATTCGGGCCAATCTAAATCTCGCTAAGAACCCAGACAGCCAACTCATTCAAATAAATCCTTGCATCAGCAGGTGGCGAACGGTATCCAAACCACACTTCATTTTTGAGGAAAGGAAAGTTCCTGTGAAAAGATTTCTAAATGAGTTGCTTACTTAAGGGTGTGGAGTGGAGGGGGAGAGATCTCCCCAACTCACTTTGCTTTTTCAAGTATAAAATCCAACGTCACCTCACCATGAGGGGATCTCTAAACCA
>WNWU01000381.1:1591-19752 GCA_012654045.1 Ptyas mucosa | reverse complement strand
CGTCACCTCACCATGAGGGGATCTCTAAACCAAGGGTCTCCAACCTTAGCAACTTTAAGCAGACTTCAACTCTGTCATAAATATGAGTCAGTTGCCAAGCATCCAAATTTTGATCACGCGATGATCAAATGGTTGTAACTGTGAAAAACAGACATAAGTCATTTTTTCAGTGTCGTTGTAACTTCAAGCAGTCACTAAATGAACTGTTGAAAGTCGAGGATTAGCTGTACTTTCTGCAAAATTAGGCGGTCTTTGTCTGCCCGCTGACAATCCACCGCTCTTTGTTAAATATTATCTTGTCTTTTTAATTGATTTTATTTGATGCTTATTTGTAATGCTGGTCCGTGACCGAAATAAAAGTTAGTAATTTACAGGATTTCATCGTGGGGATTTTTCTCCCCAGCAAAACCAAAAGTCTTGGGCTAGATTGGCAAAGATGTTCCCGAACACCATCCCGCTATGCTGGAAATGCAAACACCAAAAAGGAACCTATTACCACATGTGGTGGTCTTGTCAGAAAGCAAAACAATTTTGGCAATCAATTAGAATACAAATAGAAAAAATTATAAACCAAGAAATAGAAATGAGGCCAAAAAATCTTCTTATTGGGAATAATTACCTGGCCATATGAAAAAGAAATAAGAAATTTAATCATTCACATATTGACAGCAGCACGAATAGTTTTCGCTCAAAATTGGAAAAGCAATGATATACCATCAGAGGATAAGGTGATTAGTAAAATTATGGAATGTGCGTAAATGGACAAGCTCACAAAGGAGATACAAGAAAAAGATGAAACGGATTACTACTTAGTATGGAAGAAATGGTATAAATGGTTGGAGGAGAAAAAGGAAAAAAGATATGGAAATAAATGAGAAGATATAAATTATGGATAGGAAATTAAGTACCAATTTATGTTAATAGTGAATCAAATATGTAGATTAAGAGAACACATATAGACGATATATCAGGAATATAGGGATAAGGGATAAGTTAAAATAAGAGAGAAAATGCATAAATATGAATATAGACTACTGATGTGACATGATGAAAAGAAGATGTAAAGATGGATTTTTGCTTATTTGTTTGTGTGCTTTGTTGGTGCTTGTTTGTTCGTATCAAAAAAAATGTTTAATAAAAAAAAATTTTTAAAAAGAAAAGAAAGGATCCTCTAACTTAAAAGTGTGTGGTATTTTTTGTAAAAGCACCTACTACACAAAAATTACGCGGCTGGAGAAGATAAAAACACAATTAGCACATGAGAAAGGAATGGAGTGGCGATAATTTGAAAATAATCAGTCCAGTGAGCATCTTTGAACAATTCTGCCCCTTCCACGGGTTTTATTTTTAACTCTGTTAATATATTAATCCATCATTTGGCCAGATCTCATTGCCTACCCATACCGTGTAATCACTCTTTTCGTTGTACTTCCTTACCGAGCGGGGTGATCTAAGTTTGGCAAAAAGAAAAACCCAATTTTGGTCTCCCACTTGACTGCTATTAAAAGAGAGTTAGAAATAATACATCGAAAAATGATCCGGGTCAGAAATAAGCAGATGTTTTCCTAGCTTAATCAAAGCTCAGCTGACTCTGAATTGACTTTGCTTGCTGTTCTTTAATAAATATGAAATTTAGCTGCATCAGGAGTTCCTTAAACAGGGAGGGATGTGTAATGATCAGCATGAAATAGGTAACGATGATAAGATCATTGTAACATCGAAGACACTGGATGTGCATACAATACATGATAAATAAAAGTTGCACTTTCCTTTCTCTTTTCCTAATCTGCAAAGATCTTTGGGGCAAAATGACAGAGATAACTTATTTGGGGAAGAAATGCATTGGGGAAAAAGGTTTTGAGGAAATATGCAGCTTTTATAACAGTACATGTTCAGTTGGACTTAATCCACCGTTTTCATAATCTCTTTGGGGAAATAAGAGGATTAGTGGAAGATTAGTTGAGACATGTTAGATCTCTGTTTTTGTTTAAGGAAACCACAGCTATTCTTAAAGTCTTAAAGATTTAACATCTGGTTAAGATGACAGCTCCAGATCTGGTTATAAGCCATGCTTCTACCCTCCTCCAGAAGCAAATCCTGCAATATAAAACCTCACGCAACATTTAAATAAGCGTTTATGAGAGCTTCATTTGCAAAGGGTCTTGCATTTTGTCCTGCCCAGCAACTATATATTTTCTTTTTTTTTAAATGTCAGAGTTTGTTTTAACTTCTGAAACAAAAAGCATGAATCAATGAAATGGAACCTGTGATGTCACCAAGTCTGGCATCTGGACCTGGTTGAAATAATTGTCCAATAAAAGAACTGTGCAAAGGATAGGATAGGATAGGATAGGATAGGATAGGATAGGATAGGATAGGATAGGATAGGACAGGACAGGACAGGACAGGACAGGACAGGACAGGACAGGACAGGACAGGACAGGACAAGACAAGACAAGATAGAGAATAGAATAGAGTAGAGTAGAGTAGAGTAGAGTAGAGTAGAATAGAATAGAATAGAATAGAATAGAATAGAATAGAATAGAATAGAATAGAATAGAATAGAATAGAATAGAATAGAATAGGAGGAGAGGAGAGGAGAGGAGAGGAGAGGAGAGGAGAGGAGAGGAGAGGAGAGAAGAGAAGAGAAGAGAAGAGAAGAGAAGAGAAGAGAAGAGAAGAGAAGAGAAGAGAAGAGCCTTGGTAGTACAGTGGTGTAAAGCACCCTATTATTAACACCAGCTGCCTGCAATTATTGCAGGTTCGAATCTCACCAGGCTCAAGGTTGACTCAGCCTTCCATCTTTTCTAAGGTAGGTAAATTGAGAACCCAGTTTGTGGGGGCAATAAGCTGACTTTGTATAAATATACAAAAGTATGAAGACTATTGCTTAGCGCATTGTAAACCACCCTGGGTCTCCAGAGAAGGGCGGCATATAAATCATTTTTTTTTAAAAAAAGAGAGAGAAGAGAAGAGAAGAGAAGAGAAGAGAAGAGAAGAGAAGAGAAGATATTCTTTATTGGCCAAGTGTGATTGTACGCACAAGGAATTTGTCTCCAGTGCATAAGCGCTCAGTGTACATACAAGCAACAAAGTGATAAATCCTAAATCCTACATCATAAAATACGATCATAAAACATAAGATACAAACCAACAAAGTTATAAATCATAACATATAAATAGGAGTAGGTAATGGGAAAGATGAGATGGATAATAGTAATACATCCCTACTACATGGTTCGAAATCCTTAAGCATAAGACAGTGTTGTGGGAATTAGATATTTAGCAGAATGATAGCCTAGAAGGAAAAAACTGTCTTTTGTCTAGTTGTTTTGGGATGCAGTGCCCCATAGCGGCATCCTGAGGGGAGAAGTTGAAACAGTTTGTGTCCAGGATCTGACGACTGATTGAACTTGTGGTGTCACCAAGTCTGGGACCTCAACCTGGTTGGATCAACTGTCCAATAGGAAGAACTGTGCTCATTTATCTTTGAACGTATCGTGGTAATACCTGAGAATTCAGTTAAACAGGAGGAATTCAATCCAGTAAATTAATTTGTTAAATTTTGAGGAGGGAGTTTCTGGGGTTTTTTGGGGTGGAAAAGAGAGTCTGTTTACGTTTTTGAAGAATGCTCCTCTTCTGCTTCTAAACTCTCTATGGACATTTTATTTTAATGACCAGAATATTTGAAATGAAAGATTCAGATCTCCTATCATCAAGTATTTCTAGAAGGAGGGGAATTATGATGGAGTCAATGGAACGTGCGCCTAAATGAATGGCTTTAATGGCTTCCAGAATTCTGCTAAACTCTCAACATGCATCATTATCTGGGGGAATGAATTAAACAGTACTGATTCCACTGACAGCTTTTCAATCCCGTTCCATTAATCTAGGAAAAGAGCATCTCTTCTGCTCACCTCTTTTCATCCGACATTTCTGATACCTTCTTGCCTTTCTCGCCTTTTGAGGGACGGAGGGATTTCGTTTGATGTGGGAAGCCATCGGGATACGGTGGCATTCCTTATTGTAATGATCATGCTTTGCATGAGGTCTTATGTGCCATCCTCGGCATCTCTAGAAAAGAAGTCTAAGGAAAGACCTCCAGTTAAGATTTGGTTTTTATTTATTTATTTTTTATTATAACATAAAACAACAATACAAGACCTACAACATATATATGAGTACTCTTTTTACAGCAATTTCGTGGTGATCTTTCTTTGTTATACACAATTTCCCCTTATTTCTCTTTATATTATTCCAATTTACTACTTGTCCCCTTCGTTTTATTTACAATATATTTCTCATTATTCATAACAAATTCTTAATTCTAATACTTAACTAATGCTTTAGTTTTTAACATTTCTATCTTTCCCCCCTGTTTTTCTTCCTCATTTTTCCTTTCCTCCACAACCGCTTGTACCATTTATGCCAAATCGTGTAATAGTCTGTGTCCGTCAGTTAAGATTTGTTAATGTTACGATAGATCATCATCTGAATCCGGTTAAATCGGCTTCCTGTGTTAAGATGAAAGAGAATGGTTTCATGAGTCCTGTACTTTAATATTAAAGCAGAGGTTGTTTTGTACCTATTCGTTCCTACTAATAGAGAGTTCCTACTATTAAACAAAAGTGTATGGTTGTATATGTTGAAGTCCCAACAATGATGGAATAGATGACCAGATAAAGAGTAAGTCATTTCTTCCAAAGTCTCTTGGTCTAATAGCAATAGCGCTTAGACTTATCTACCGCTTCACAGTGCTTTACAACCCTCTCTGAGCTGTTTATAGAGTCAGCATATTGCCCCCAACAATTTTGGGTCCTCATTTTACCCACCTTGGAAGGATGGAAGGCTGAGTCAACCTTGAGCCTGGTGAGATTTGAACTGTCAAATTGCAGGCAACCGACAGTCAGCAGGAGTAGCCTGCAGTACTGCACTCTCACCACTGCGCCACCGTGGCTCATAGTAATCTAGCATTCCACCCAGCTCAATGTCACCATGGAACCAGTTCATCACTATTTCAACGGTTGAATAGAAATGATGGAAGCAAATTCTCCTTCCAATTTATCCATGGGACCTCTATTATTTCTCACTCCATGCTCTCAATCCGCTGGAATCAGTGAAGTCCTAGTATGTCAAATAGAAAGTTGATGGAAATCAAAAGCTGGATTTTGGAGACGCAGAATACAAACAGGATTCACTCCTTTGAACTTTGGTGTTAGAGGAAACGATCCAATACTACGGATAGCCCAGAAAACAAACATCAATCCAGACTTTTCACTCAGATCACAAGTGAGCAGGATCAAATTAACTTATTCTGTATAGGATAGAATAGAATAGAGAACTGGAAGGGGACCTTGGAGATCTTCTAGTCCAGCCCCCTGCCCAAGCAGGAGAACCTATACCATTTCAGACAAGTGACAGTCTCTTCTTAAAAACCTCCATTGATGGTGCACCCACGATTTGTGAAGACAAGCTATTCTACTCAGAGGTGATATTCAGCCGGTTCAGATCGATTTGAGCGAACCGGTAGTGGCAAACTGATATAGGACGGGTGCAATCGCGTATCGCTGTGTTTTTGATGCTGCGCGCATCTGCAGATAGCACACACAAGCGAATTGCCGTGTTTTGTGATATTGCACACATGTGCGGATGGCGTGCAGCATCACGCTCACATTTCCAATGCTGGGCGAAACGGTTGCTACAGTATGTGAAGGTCAACTCTTGTTCCACTGGTTAATTGTCTTCACTGTTAGGAAGTTTCTTCCTTAATTCCAGGTGGCTTCTCTGTTTGATTAGTTATGCAAAGGATACGTAAGACTCAGCTCCCTCGAGGTGTCCACAATGCTGTAAAGGGAGGAAAGAAAGAGAAGAAGAGGATGACCAGCAGTAGGATGGAGGGACCCATTGATAGGGGTGATGAATGCACCGTCAGGGAATCCTGAAGCATCAGGCTGAAGACAGATTGTCCGTGAGAATGCCTATCTATATGATTGCTAAGCATCAACACCAGACTGATGGCAGATAATCATCTTAGCTTGCACTTGATAATTAGTTTGTTACGGTCTGTGCAAATCTTTATATCAGAAATGTACGTCTCTTACACCCAGTTAAAACTTTGACTCAACCTCATCTACACAACCTTGTACTATGTAGATGAGGGGATGGGAACAATCCATCCTAAAGTCTCAAGGCTTGACCTACAACTACTTGAGCATAACTCATTTGTAATTGTCAATGGGCAATGTTTTGAAAGTTTGGCTGTTATTCTAACTAAATAAACCAAGATGGAGGTTTTTTGGGGGGAGGCGGGGGAGAATAATGGATGGCCTGGGTATTCAACAAACATATCGCATGCGATTTTTCCTCAGCTCAGGCCTCTAAAGAAATGACAAGTAGGAGCATCAAATCCAGTGGTGGGATTCAAAATTTTTTACTACTGGTTCTGTGGATGTGGCTTGGTGGGTGTGGCATCGCTTGGTGGGCGTGGCTTGATGGGTGTGGCAGGGGAAGGATACTGTAAAATCTTCATTCCCTCCCTACTCCAGGGGAAAGTTACTGCTGGGACTCGGGAGGCAGAGAATAGATGGGGGCAGGGCCAGTCAGAAGTGGTATTTACCGGTTCTCCGAACAACTCAAAATTTCCGCTACCTGTTCTCCAGAACTGCTCAGAACCTGCTGAAACCCACCTCTGATCAAGACTGCAATAAAGGTTTCAAAAGAAAATTATGCCGGTATTTTATAAATTCCCCAAGCTTTAAACTTTTATTTTCTCCCAGTGTTCCCAAATTAGATTGAATCCTGCTTCTCTGATCAATCCCAGATAAGGAAATAGATCTGTAAAAGTTAGGAATGTTTCAAACTTCTGACCAGTGAAAAGTTATGTAGAGAGAAAGAATTTGCCCTGATATTTCACTCTAATAAGACTGCTGCATAGGAATTAATTATTCCTTAAGGCCTTATTCTATTAGGATTTTTTTCCCCTCTCTTTCTGTAGTTGACAGCTGACAAATCCTTCAGTGAATGATTATGGAACAAGGCTAACACTAAGGTTTCTGAACAATTTTCGGAAAGGTTTGTCAATTAGCCTAGGATTGAGGACAGACAGGGTCTAATGTTGAGAGATACTCACCAACATCCGTCTGCCCTGCAAACATTGTCACTGTTCAGAATGTCTAAGAAGCAAAAATAGCTTCTCCTAATTTTGATAAGCACCTATGGGACCTCTTCGATTACTGACAATTACGCAAATTAGCAGCTAATGGTGAAGCTGTAGAATTTGACAGAGCTGTAGGACCCGGCTCCAGTAAGAATCAAAGCCAAGAAGAAACGATCGCTATCCGAAATGAAGAAAAAGTTTTTTACTGATTCTTTCTGTTGACGTGGGTGACCCAACAAGTGGCCAAGTAAGTTAAATAAACAGAAGCCATATTACATTTCTAACCCTGATAATGGCTTGTTGAGTCCAAAAACCTTGGACACCAAGGAGCCTTGGTGGAGCAGCAGACTAAAGCGCTTTAAAGTAGCACTTAGCTGCCAGCTGCCTGCAATTACTGCGAGTTCAAATCTCACCAGGCTCAAGGTTGACTCAGCCTTCCATCCTTCCGAGGTAGATAAAATAAGGACCCAGTTTGTGGGGGCAATAAGCTGACTTTGTATCAAAAAGTACACCGCTTAGGGTGAGTCGAAAGCCCTACTAAGCAGGTATATACAAAAGTATGAAGGTTATTGCTTAACACATTGTAAGCCACCCTGAGTCTCCGGAGAAGAGCGGCATATAAAACAAACAAACAAACAAATAAACAAATCCTGTTGAAGTCTAACTCAGGGCCAAGCAAATTCCAACATTCTTTCTCTGATTTTCAACATTTTCATAGTATATACAATGTTGGGTTTACATGTCACAGTAAGCTGTTTTAACCATGGCTTGGTCAATTGTCTGTATTCATACATCATGAGAAATCCTGGATTTTAAACCAGAACAACTGGGTTTATACATCATATGAAAGCAAAGCCAAATCGATATCCCAGGGGTCTGCAACGTTAAACACTCAAAGAGCCATTTGGACCCGTTTCCCATAGAAAAGAAAACACCGGGAGCCACAAAGGTCCTAACCGGAAGCCCCTCGTTCAATTCTGGAGCTGACTAGAAGTCCAGTTTCCGCCATCATAAAGACTCCTCCTAGCGCAGCATCCTTTTCCCTTTACCTGTCCTAAATGAAAGTCCTATCAATTATGGAGCCAACTGGAAAACCCACCCGTTGTCACAGAGTCTTCTCCTGGTGCGCCTTGCTTCCCCCCCTCCCCAAACCGGAAGGTCCTCTCAAAATTGTGGTGCTGGCTGGTGACAGGGAGCCACAACAGAGGGATGAAAGAGCCACATGCGGCTCCAGAGCCACGGGTTGCTGACCCCTGCAATATCCTATTGGCTGAATTCATATACTACACCAGGGGTGTCAAACTCATGTCCCGTGTGTCACATGGTGCCCCCGCCCATGCCCAGTTTAGCAAAGGGGGGGAAGTCCGGATACGTCACGTGACGACGCCGTGACGACGCGATTTTGACACCCCTGTGCTACACCGTAATGCAAACCATTTGCCCTAATTTGGTTTAATCAATTGTGTGACTCCAGACCATTGTGGCTTATTCCATTCATTACGATGCGACAAATCGTGGCTTAGTAGTACAATATGTGAATCCAGTCAGAATGCCTCCTTCTGTGATGATCGCACATGACTTCCTAGTCAACTGACTGTTCAACTAATCATCACTTGACCGACGTCCTGAATTATTATCTCCTCAGCCAATTAACAAGGCTTCCAATTTCTTTCCGGAGAGTCATGGTAAAAGTCAATTGTCTACAAGAACCGTTCCAGTGTAAGTTGGGGCTTGTAAATAAATATTCTACACTTTACTAGAGATTTTTCATAGCATCAATTTCTCTTGACTTTTTCATTGTTTGGATAAATGAATACAAGGCAAGGGCTTCTGAGAGGCTGCTGATTAAAATGCCCTTTATTGTTAAAAGCATAATTAAATACTACTTGGATTTCTCTCTCTTCCGGGACACTGGGCTCCTAAAGAAATTAGAATCTCAGCTAACACGGTCATAAAGTCATCCCAGTTAATAATACATTTTAATTATCATATTTCCCACTCATGCACATCTACAAGATTTTATGTTACTTCTTTTCTCTCTCTCTCTCTCTCTCTCTCTCTCTCTCTCTCTTTCCCTGTAAGTGTTTGTGTGCGCTCGCGTGCACACGTGCAAATGAAACCATAGATCAAATCATGAAGTTTTCCTCTCCTTTAATTTGTCTGGCTGCCTATGGGGGGAAGGGGGAAATGTCATTTTAAACAGCAGCTGGATGCTATCCACAAAGGTTAGGTAGTGTGTCCTCTTTTGGCGTCAAGAGGACACTTCTGGAATTTTGAAAGCTTGTTCAGGGATTTCGTAAGTATGGGGGGACTACTTGTTTTATTCACACACAAAAAATTTAGAACATAGAATAATTGAGTTGGAGGGGATCTTGGAGGTCTTCTAGTCCAACTATCAGCTTTGGAAGCCATATTAGGCCGGAAGCTTCCATGCTGCCACCTTCTCATGTGTGGGAAAGTAGGAGTGGGGATTTAGTAGAGGGATTGTCTGTAGACATAATAACATTCTTCTTGTCGGTCAAGGTCAGGGCAATCCTGCATCTGGAGAAGGAGTGGTCGGAGCAGGGGTGAAATCTAAAATCTATTACTACCGGTTCTGTGGGCGTGGTTTGGTGGGGGGGTGTAATGTGACTGGGTGGACGTGGCCAATATTTTTTTTTTACTTTTAAAACCATTTTTTATATGTAAAACCATGTTAAAAAAATGCTTTCAAAAGGCTCTGACGATCCCAGCTGAGTTTCCTGATCTGCAGGCAACTCAGCTGGGATCATCAGAACTTGGATCATCAGAGCTTGGCTCATCAGAGCCATTTAAAAGAAAAAAAAGGCTCTGATGATCGCGCGGCTCAGCTGGGCATGGGGGGCGGTGACAGGGATTTTTGGTACCGGTTTTCCGAACTGCCTGCCACCATTGCTACCTATTCGCCTGAGCCGGTCCAAACCGGGAGCATTTCAACCCTGAGTCAGAGTGATGTCTCGAGATAGGACGGCGGTTGATTGGAGCATGTGATCGACTGAGGAGTGAGGGGATGGTTTTGGGGGTTTTGATTTACTGAGGGAAAACCCGGACTTCTCAGATTCGGGTTTTCCCAGATGTGCCAGTTTACCTATTCTAGTAAATGGAACTTTGAAAAATGATTGCTTCAAAGTTTTACTTGGAAGTTTGGGGTTTTTCTGGAACGCTGACACCAACCTCCTGCCCATGGCAGGAGATCCTATACCAGTGATGGCTAACCTTTTCGGCACCGAGTGCCCAAACCGGAACACGCGTACGTGTGCACCAGAGACACCTAAGAGTCAGATCAAAGTCAGGATGATGTCATACACATTGTGATGCAATTGTGTGACCCATGCAAATTATGTACCATTTGCCATTTGTGCCATGGCATTATGATGTGGCCGATGCATATTAAATAAAACACCATTTTCCGGGATGACAAATTCATTCTCATGACATTATTGTGGTTTCCACGTGATGACTATATATGGATCTGAGAATTAACAAAAGGAAATGATGTAAGAAAATAACTTCCTTGTCTTCCATCCATCTTCTTTTGACTTCCCGTCCTTCTTACAATTACTTTCCTGTTCTTTGACAGCAGTATGTAGGTTCAGGTTCAGCTGAGTTTATAGAATAGTAAGATAAGTGCATTATATAAGCCATGGTCCCCCATACTAAGAGCTGTTCCCTAAAATATTTGAAGAGATTGCAGAATTGGTATTTAGCAAATGCTTCTTCCATTCCTTTGGCTTTAATGAAGGGAAGCGGATTAGCTTTGAATTATGAGCCTCTACAGAGTTGTTCTTTAGTTGCAAGCTTCTGTTCTATGGCAACCTGATTGAATTAACCCTCCACCAATTGAATCATCACATCGATTTGATGCATCAAATCCAATCAGACACCACTGAATCTATTCGTTGATCTGCTGGACTTTTGTGCAATTGATTCTACCCTGGGGGGGGGGGGGAATCAGCTGATAATTTGAATCCCAACTTCAAATTGACTTCACTCTTGCAAAATACAAATTCAAAACAAATCCAGTTGGCGTATTGATTGATTCAATTGATTGATTCAATTTATATGCCGCCCTTCTCCAGAGACTCAGGGCGGCTTACAATGCGTTAAGCAATAGCCTTCATACTTTTGTATATACCTGCTTAGTACGGCTTTCAGGGCCCCCTAAGCGGTGTTCTTTTTTATACAAAGTCAGCTTATTGCCCCCACAATCCGGGTCCTCATTTTACCTACCTCGGAAGGATGGAAGGCTGAGTCAACCTTGAGCCTGGTGAGATTTGAACTTGCAGTAATTGCAGGCAGCTGGTGCTACTTTAACAGCACTTAGTCTGCTGTGCCACCCATATTGAATTGGAACCTGATCTTCCCTAATCACTAGTCCTTTATTTCTAGTTTAGGTCAGTGGTGGATTGCCCCCGGTTCGGACCAGTTCGCAAGAACCGGTAGTAAAACCGGCGGGAGGCTCCGCCCACTGACCTGGACATCATCAAAGTAGAACTGCGCATGCGCAGAAGCACGATGCAAACCCATAATAAAGGTAAGTAGAACCCACCCCTGGTTTAGGTCTTAGACAAAAATACAATTAGAAGTTGAGGAGGCCCAGAAAGCTCTCGTGACACATAGGATAAATCCAGGGTTCTTCTGCCAGATATGTACAAACAGCATTTAAGCAAAGAAGAGCTCTGGTGGCTCAGCAGACTAAAGCAGTGTCATTAACTGTTATTAACATCAGCTGCCTGCAATTACTGCAAGTTCAAATCCCACCAGGCTCAAGGTTGACTCAGCCTTCCATCCTTTCTAAGGTAGATAAAATGAGGAGCCAGATTGTGGGGGCAATAAGCTGACTTTGTATAAATATACAAAAGTATGAAGGCTATTGCTTAGCGCATTGTAAGCCGCCCTGAGTCTCCGGAGAAGGGCAGCATATAAATCAAATTTAAAAAAGAAAGAAAGAAAGAAAAGCTATAAGGTACATTACATGAGTCATCAATGCCATGCAATTTAGTTGTTTCCAGGTTGTCCCTCTTCAAATTCATGATTTATATGTAAAATAAGCAAGGGAGAAGAGTTTTATTCTCGGCTGTAAGTATTGGTTGGAGGAGTTAGTGAATCTTGTTTTGATTTTATTGACCAATAATGTCGGGTTTATCATTATCTATGCTGCTCAAGAGTTACAACTTTGGGAGGATTTTCTTTTACAACCAGAACCATACATTATCCAGAAAGGTTTGTGTGAAAATGTGAGTGACTGTATGCTAATAAATCACAAGCCCAAGAGGAAGCATTTACAGTATATTATAGAAGAGTCTTGATTATTCAAATTATGCTAGAGGAAATCAAAGACAATGTAGTCAATTAAGAAGGACTGACATCCGATACAGCTGAGGCATTCTTATACAGCATAAAATATTATTTGCATTCCATGGACCACCATTTCATCTCTATTTATCTTCAACCCAGTGGCCCATGGCCAACCAAGCCTCCTACGATTTCATGCAAAAATGCTGAAATGTTATGTAATTTCAGCCATTTTTTATGATATTTCCACAAAGGCTAGCAGTCTCATCAAATTTCCTACAATGGTACCAAGAACACCTTGAAAACCTACTGAGAATTCCTCTCTGTATTAGGGGAAACCTTTGTTGTGGTCTCCCTGTTCTGGAACGCCCTGTCCTCAGAAGTGCCACAATCGCTATATATAGTAGTAACTGTGAGAGAGATCTTGGAGTCCTAATGGACAATCATTTAAATATAAGCCAGCCGTGTGCAGCAGCTGCCAAAAAAGCCAACACAGTTCTAGGCTGCATTAACAGAGGGATAGAATCAAGATCACGTGAAGTGTGAATACCACTTTATAATGCCTTGGTAAGGCGACACTTGGAATATTGCATTCAGTTGTGGTCGCCACGATGTAAAAAAAGATGTTGAGACTCTAGAAAGAGTGAAGAGAAGAGCAACAAAGATGATTAGGGGACTGGAGGCTAAAACATATACAGGATGGTTGCAGGAACTGGGTATGTCTAGTTTAATGAAGAGAAGGACTAGGGGAGACATGATAGCAGTATTCCAATATCTCAGGGGCTGCCACAAAGAAGAGGGAGTCAAGCTATTCTTCAAAGCACCTGAGGGCAGGACAAGAAGCAATGGGTGGAAACTAATCAAGGAGAGAAGCAACTTAGAACTAAGGAGAAATTTCCTGACAGTGAGAACAATTAATCAGTGGAACAACTTGCCTCCAGGAGTTGTGAATGCTCCAACACTGGGAGTTTTTAAGAAGAGATTGGATAACCATTTGTCTGAAGTGGTGTAGGGTTTCCTACCTAAGCAGGGGGTTGGACTAGAAGACCTCCAAGGTCCCTTTCCAACTCTGTTATTCTACCAAAGCAAACACATTCCCAGAATGTCAGCATTCCAAGTAGTGTACCCATAGAAAGGAGAACTCTGAGGCAGACAAGTTCCTCAAACAACAATTTATTCCAAACGTCACATTGTCACAACTTGTGAAAGCCGACTCTGAAAGTTCCCGCGGCTTTCACCTAACTAAAAGGAAAAGTTTCCTCCTTCCCCCAGGTCTGGATTGGTCACGCTGTCCAATCCAGTTACTGGCCAATTGCTTCGTTACTTTGCTCCTCCTCTGGCCAGCCATCTGTGAGAATGTCCTTGGTTCCCACAGGAAAACTTTATTGTTTTGGCTATTAAACCCCGTCTAACTATTTCCCCATTCCCTCTGTTGTATGGCAACCCTGAAGCCTCCAAGATGGCCTCAGCCAGGTTCACTTCAGGGTTGAAACAGAGATTCATGCTGCCTGCCACCTCCTTCTTGATGTTCGCCTTTGATCGTTTAGTAGCATCTATTTTGGACAAGGCAATTAATCGGAACTGCTGTTTTAATGTACATCCCTGTACATCACCCATAATCTCTATGGTTTGCAGCAAGTGGCCAAAACCGTAAACTAACGGTAACAATATATTAATAAATTGCAGTCCATTAATTCCTTGTAACTATTTTAAAATAATTTGAATTCAGAGTAAATTCAGACTGCGTCGTGCTTGTTCTGACCTCATATACTCCTTTGTTCTGGGCCTACCCTATTTTATGAAGTGTCACTCTCCAAGACAAGACAAGAGCGCTGAGCTCAATAAATAATTGCATCCCCTGCCTTACATTGAACTGCAAATTGAAACTTCACTATATACCAGATTTTTATCATTTTATTCTTGCCAAATGCTCCAGTGCAGTTCCCCCCAAATTAAGCTGGGAATAAGGGGTTGGAAAGATACCAGGTTGTTTTTTGCTTCGTTTTTTAGATAAAAGATTAGGTAAAGGTAAAAGTTCCTGTCACACATACGTGCTAGTCGTTCCCAACTCTAGGGGCGGTAGCCAGCGCTGTCTGAAGACGTCTCTGTGGTCATGTGGCCGGCATGTCTCAATGCCAAAGGCGCTCAGAATGCTGTTACCTTCCCACCAAAGGTGGTCCCTATTTTTCTACTTGCATTTTTTATGTGCTTTCAAACTGCTAGGTTGTCAGAAGCTGGGACAAGCAACGGGAGCTCACCCTGTTATGCGGCACTCGGGATTCGAGCCGCTGAACTGCCGACCTTTCGATCGACAAGCTCAGCGTCTGAGCCACTGCGCCACCGTGTCCCTTGGCAGATAAAAGATTACTTAAGGGCAAATATTTGCGTAATATGAAGCAATATCAACATGGAAACAGGCCAGAATGCAGACAGTAACATGGACAGCAGTTAGACTGATCTGATAGAGCTCCATCACCTTTAGTGCTAAGAACAAAATAATCCGATCTTTTTTTGTGATCCAATTTATCGGAGTGAGATCTTATCAGGGTTCTACAGAGCTAACCACCCACTTCCAAACTACCCCAATTTGTGGTAGGGCCAAAGAGTTACCAATCTTTTGAACCTTTTTCGAGATAACCAAGCGCAGACTAGAAAATGACAGGGATTTGTACTTTAGAGATCTAATTGCAGGGGGGGAAAGTGGGGAGTTCAGCGTACATCTCCTGCTGCCTAAAACCAGCAGCAATTTTCCCTGTGGGCAGAGTAACTAATTTAGAGAAGATTGCCTGGATGATAGGGAACAAGATGGGACTGTTTCAGCTTGTCATTTCCTTATCAGCAACCACCTGGAATGGTTGATTCCGTAGGCAAGTTACAGACACAAGAATGAAAATAATTTAAGGCATAGTCTTGGCAGGCTTAATTGTGGGATAAGGCCAGGACTGAAATGCTCCCGGTTCGGACCGGTTCGGTCAAACCGGTAGCGATGGCAGTTGGTGGTTCGGAGAACTGATAGAGATGGCGGCACGAGGCCACCGCCTGGTCATCGTTAAACCAGGAAGTAACCTGTTTTTTACCCTCTGCACATGCGCAGAAGGGTTTGCGCATGCGCAGACGGTCGGCGCGCATGTGCACTTCCGAATTGGTTGGGAAGGTAAGTAGATTTCACCTCTGGAGAAGGCTCTCTAAGACTGAAGTTTTACTTGCTTCTTTCCCTATACATTGTCCTCGACTTACAACCGCAACTGAGCCCAAAATATCTGTGGCTAAATGAAACATTTGTTCAGAGAGTTTTTTCCCATTTGACAGCCTTTCTTGCCAGAGTTGTTAAATGAATCATTGCAGTAATGAAGTTCGTAGCACAGTTTTTTAAGCGAATCTGGCTTCCCCATTGATTTTGTTGGTCAGAAGGTCACAAGAGGGGATCATGTGACCTGGGACACTGCAACCGTCATAAATATGAGCCAGTTGCCAAGCGTCTGAATTTTGATCATGTGATTATGGGGATGTTACAGCAGTCGTGAGTGTGAAAACCCGTCATAAGTCACTTTTTTTTCCTGTGTCATAACTTTCAAACAGTCACTAAATGAACTGTTGTATGTCAAGGATTATTTGTATACATTTATTTTTTCGATTTGTTTAAAAAGGCAAAGTTTATTTATTCATTCTGTATGGCGTAACCGAATATAGCATTAATGCATAAAAGCTCACAAAAACGATGCACAAAAGATGTATCAAAATATAAAACAGAGTGGTAAGCCACTTTAAAAATACATGCCACCAGTGATGATTAAGATTATGAATATTTTTTTTTTAAATTTGATTTATATGCGCCCTTCTCCGGAGACTCAGGGCGGCTTACAATGCGCTAAGCAATAGCTTTCATACTTTTGTATATTTATACAAAGTCAGCTTATTGCCCTCACAATCCGGGTCCTCAATTTACTTACCTTAGAAAGGATGGAAGGCTGAGTCAACCTTGAGCCTTGGTGAAATTTGAACCTGCAATAATTGCAGGCTCCTGATGTTAATAACAGGGCTTTAGACCACTGTACTATCTAAGGCTCTTAAATTAAATTAGGTATAAGCCGTTATTGGGCTGGCTAAACCTATGGCAAGATATCTATGGACAGATGTTTAACCATTGGGCAGCAATGCCTTCCAGATGAATGTATTTCATTCTGGGATCCAGGAAACTTCTGAGGGTGGTGGCCTAGAGGTGGAGCTCTCGCCTCCCAATCAAGAGGCTGTGAGTTCGATCTTAGGTAGAGGCAGATATTTCTCTCTCTGAGCAAGAGAATATATTTGCTGAACAAAACTCTGTATTGGCGACAGGAAGGGCATCTGGCCAGTAAACAGCTCTATTCAGTTGCCCAGACTCCACCCCACAAAGGATTATGGGGTTGTTAAAAGAAGAAGATGATAATCCAGGAACCTTCTGAGGCGGCATTCCGTCCCAATATGGTGTAAATTTTGTGGGGCCTTCACACAGTCACAGTGAAGATTATCAACCAGCCCCAATTGGGTAACTTCTAACCTGGATCTGTTTAACTTAGCATTTGATCCAGCACAATTACCCTTCAATTTTGTCTCCCAAGGAAAATCTGGACTGCGCTCAACCGGATTCAAATCAACCATGGCAAGTGCCAATCCTGGATAAGACAAAGTTTAACAGTTTTAACTCAAAGCTTATACCAGCTCCCAAAACTGAATTGCATACTTGCAAGCAAAGCAAAATGTTTAACTCCCTATTTTTTTTTTATTTGTTTATTCGTCCAACATGTACAAGATAACAGGTATAGGTATAAACATAAACATAAACAAAGGAAGTAAGTAAGTACAAATAAATGGGGACAGTAAGACAGGGATGGTAGGCATACTGGTGCGCTTATGCACGCCCCCTATAGGAACTTCTTAGGAATAGGGTGAGGTCCACAGTAAATAGTTTGAGGTTGGAGCTGTGGGGGTTTGAGGCTGTAACAACAGGGTCAGGTAGAGCATTCCAAGTGCTGACCACTCGGTTGCTGAAATAGTATTTTCTGCAATCTAGTTTGGAGCGGTTTACCTTGAGTTTGTATCGATTGTTTGCCCGTGTATTATTGTGGTTGAAGCTGAAGAAGTCGTTGAGAGGTAAGATGTTGTAGCAGACAATTTTGTGTGCTATGCTTAGATCAGACCACAGGCGGCACAGTTCCAGATTGTTGAAGCCCAGAATTTCAAGTCTGGTGGCGTAAGGGATTCGATTGCGAGTAGAGGAGTGGAGGACTCTTCTCATGAATTACCTCTGGACCCACTCAATAGTGTTAATGTCCGATATACCGTGTGGATTCCAGGCGGATAAGCTGTATTCAAGAATTGGTCTGGCAAAGGTTTTGTATGCACTGTAACCATGTCAATAATCTAGTTGGAACCTAATCTATCTTTATTTCTCTCTACTGGAATGTTGCCCAACAATATATCAAACTGAGGTCCTGATGATCTGAGGGAACATAGATCCATAAGGATCTATCCTATATTAATGTCTTCTGAAAAAGCCACTACACCAATCTGGTCAAATGTTTATGTTTTATGTTTTATTAGATTTATATACCGCCCTACTCCCGAAGGACTCAGGGTGGTGAACAGGCGCAAAATAAAATACATCAATACAGAATTTAAAAGCAGAAATAAAACCAGATTAAACAATTTAGCC
>WNWU01000380.1:0-11281 GCA_012654045.1 Ptyas mucosa | reverse complement strand
GGTCGGGTGGAGTAAACCTGCTCTAATACTTGTAAACAATCATGTTCAGACACAGTCTCCGTAGGCAACAAAGTTGCAGGATTTAATCGGTTGGACACCACCAGACGCACTTGTGGATTATCAATCATAATTGCTGATCCTGATATTTTGCCAACCGTTGTCCACTAATCCACAAGTGCCCTTTGCTATCCAACACAGACTGCACCGCATGTGGGGAATGCACAGTGATGGGACTAGAAAAAGTCAGTTTATTGCAATCCTGAATCAATTCTGCAATTGCCGCCAACACCTTCAAACAGCGGGGCCAACCTTTAGCCACTCCATCCAGTTGTTTTGAAAAATAGGCTACAGGTTATTGCCAACTTCCCAAAGGCTGGGTAAGAACCCCCAAAGCGATATTTCTACTAGTATCTACATACAAGTTAAAAGTTTTTCTTAAATTTGGCAAGGCTAAAGCTGGAGCCTGTGTCAGTGCAAGTTTTATATCTTTAAAAGCCTTTTTCTGTTCCCCTCCCCACTCAAGGGGTTCTGTATTGGCTCCTTTGGTGGCTTCATATAGTGAGGCTGCCATCAGAGCAAAATTAGGAACCCAGATACGGCAAAAACTGGCTAATCCTAGAAAGCTTCTCAGTTGTCTTTTTGTTCGGGGCTCTGCTAGCATCAGGACTGCCTGTTTCTGCTCCGGTCCTAAAGCTCGACGATCCTTCTCAATGTCGTATCCCAAGTATCTAACTTGCCTTTTTACCAATTGTGCCTTTTTCCTTGATACTCTATAACCACACTCTAATAACAAATCTAACAACATCTTAGTATTATCCCAACATAAATCCTCTGTCTGTCCTGTAATCAAAACATCATCCACATATTGCAGTATTGTATGTCCCGGCTGTCGAGGCACATAATACTGTAAATCTCTAGCTAACGCTGCTCTGAACAATGTAGGGGAGTTTTTAAAATCCTGCGGCAGCTGAGTCCATGTATTGTCTTTTTGTTCCTGTTTGAGGATCTTCCCACTCAAAGGCAAACAACGGCTGACTTACAGGGTGTATGGGAATCATAAAGAATGCATCCTTTAAATCAATGACTGAAAACCACTCAGCACGGGGGGGGGGGGGGATTAAACTTAGCAGGGTATATGGATTTGACACGGCTGGGTGTAAGGTTACTGTCAGGCAATTTACCGGTCTTAGATCTTGGGCCGGGCGGTAAGACCCGTCTGACTTTTTAATGGGGATGATTGGAGTGTTCCATGGAGACTGAATAGGCATCAAAACCCCTGCTTCCAAATATTTCTGAATGCTTTCATAAATGGCACATACCGCTTCCCATGAAACAGGACGCTGCCTTATACTCACAGGGAATGCCCCAGGTTTCAATTCAACCACCACTGGGGGGTGGTGAGCTGCAAACCCCGGTGGGTGATCCTCTGCCCACAATCCTGGCACCTCAAACAGCTTCCATTTCTCATCCGTCTCCTTCCCTTCAACCTGTCTCCCCACCATCAACCGCTAAGTTTCCTCCGGGGAATGTCTTATGGTCACTCTTTGGTGACCTTCATCAAATGAAATTGTTGCCCCTAGTTTGCTAAGCAAATCCCTGCCTAGCAACGGAATGGGGCACTCAGGGATATACAAAAATTCATGCTGGATCTCAGCTCCCTTAAAATCAGAAGTCACTGGTTTCAGGACTTGACGCCCCATGACTTGCCCTGATACCCCCTGGACCTGGATTTTATGGGATCCTGGGGCTGCTATCTGCCTATTTACAACTGACCTTCCTGCTCCTGTATCCACCAAAAATGTCGTTTGCTGACCCCCTATCTTCATTGTAACCAATGGCTCAGGCGGGGGTTCTTCCAAGCCTGGTCCCCATCACTCTGACCAAGTCGTTTCTGCCAATCTCTGCTTCCTGCTGACCCGAGCCTTCTCCAACTCCTCTACTAATGCCTTGATCAGCATCCCGCTGTCCAAACCTTCCACCCAAACCTCTCCTCTGTCCTCTTTCCCCCCTTCTTCTGGCAAACTGTCCACGCATCTGTGATCCAGAATCCGGTCTCCCCCTCGTCCCTCTTCCTCTTGCTATTCTTCTTGGGCATTCCCTCTGCCAATGCCCTTCCCCCCTGCAGTACGCACATTGATTCGGGCCCAGGGGAGGGTTCTGAGAAAACCCCCCTCGCATCCCGCTTTGTAATGCCACTGCCAACAATTCAGCCTTTTTATTCATTTGCGCCTCTTGTTCTTTCTTCTCTGCCTTATCTCTATTCACATACACCTTCCTTGCTATTTCCAATAATTCACTCGTATTCTTCCCCAAAGCTCCTTCTAACCGTTGCAATTTTTTTCTAATGTCCTCATAATTCTGGGCAATAAATCTTTCATTCAACATTCTCACATTATCCCTTTCTCTAGGATTCACTTGAGTGTATAGCTCATATGCTTCAATGAGTCTTTGGAGAAAACGCTCCGGGCTCTCATCTGCTTTTTGTATAATCAAAGAGGATTTTGACATATTCAATGGGGGCTTCCCTGCCTGTCTAAGAGCTTGCACCACCAGATTCTGATATTCCCTCAATTTAGTCCTATCGCCCTCTACTCTGGGATTCCACCCTGGATCTACCTCTGGGGATCTTTGCAATACCTCCGGTTGTATATCTTGAACATTTGGGAGAGCCGCTTTCACACATTTTCTAACAGCTGCCTTCCATCTTTCTCTCTCTTCTGGTGACAACAGCGTATTTAATAACTGTTGTACGTCCTGCCACGTTGGATTATGTGCCTGCATAATAGTTTGGAACAAATCAGCCATCTCAGTAGGTTTGGTAGTCAGGGGGCCATAATGCTGTTTCCAATTCAGAAGATCAGTAGTGGTGAATGGCACATACTGAAAAAGGGGCTGATATTGTACTTCCCCTTGTTGATTCGTTGTTACCTGATCCACTTGGCGCAGGAGCGGTAAAAAGTCCTGCTTAGCAGCTTTCAATTTAGCTGTAACTGCCCGCGTTTGCACGCCCCCCCCTCTCTTCTTCCCCCACTGCCTCTGCCGCTTCCAAAACCTCTTCTTCTCCCTTATCCTCTTCCCCCTCACTCTGGCTGCTATCCTTTGGCGAGTGACTCACCTTCACTTTTGGTTTCGCACCCAAATCCACACCAGGATCACTCGCACGCCTCTGATTTCCTCCTCCGTTCCCTCCCGCCGCCCCCTGTGGTTGCTGTTGTTGTTGCCTGGGCGTCCAGGAGGGAGCATACGGAGGTGGTCTAACTAGATCTTCTGGATCCTCCGTTAGTACCCTTCTCTGTATTACATATCCTTCACTCTCTTCACCTAGGGTTTTCTCTTTCTTACCCCTCACCCTCTTAAGGATCCCTGTGGGGGCCAACCGGTCCCCATTTGTGGCCACACATTTCTGCATAAGAACTTTAATTGGTCTCTCGACCCTTTTGGATAGGAGGGGTTGCTAAAGTAATTATCAAAACCTTTTAATATGCACGCCAACAGAGTGTTTGGCACGCTCTGAATCCCTCCCATCCTAGCACACTGCCGCCGACTCATAGCCCCGGAGCTCACGGTCACTAACAAGAACTGCGGCGGCTTAACCACCCACACAACCTAACACAGACTTCGTTAGGGTCACCGCCCCGAGTCCAAGGGAGTGATCAAATCCCTTCTTCTGCCTTCAAACGAGGCAGGTACAACACCTTTATTATTTACTCGCCTGAGACGCCTCCACTCCGGAACCTCCTGGCCAGGAATTTGTTCAGACCTCCTTTCCTGCACTGCAGGGTTCTTGGGCTCGATCACAGCACCGTCGGTCCCACAGGGCTGCCGCTGCCATCTCCCGGAGATATTCCCCCGTGGCGCCTGGAGAATATTCGGGAGCGACTTCCCGATGGTCCCGAGGGGTCGAACAGCCCTCAGTGAAATATCGCCTTGCACCAGGTCCTGCCATGGTCGCCAGCTGTTACAGGAAAAAAACAGGACCAGGCCAAGCTCTTCAATGCAGGAAAAAGTTTATTGTGCACGGTTCAAACAGCACCCGTGTGGCTGCATTCAGAATGCGGCTGCATTCTGGACTAACTGAAGCCTCCGGACGCATCCCAAGGGCAGCCCCATGTAGAGGGTGCTACAGTAGTCCAACCTAGAGGTAATGAGGGCGTGAGTGACCGTGGCAAGGGCATCCTAGTCTAGGAAAGGGCGCAGCTGGCGCACAAGACGCACATGTGCGAAGGCCCCCCTGGTTACAGCCGTCAGATGGTCATCTAATGACAGCCGAGAATCCAGGAGGACACCTAAGTTGTGGCCCTATCAGAGGGAGCAAGAATTTCTCCCCCGATCATTAAAGATGGAACCTCCAGATCCCGGGATGCCGGCATCCACAGCCACTCAGGCTTAGAAGGGTTGAGTCTAAGTCTGTTCCTCCCCATCCAAACCCGCACCGCTTCCAGGCAGTGGGACATCACGGAAAGGGCATCCCTAGAATGGTCAGGGGTGGAGATGTAAAGCTGGGTATCATCAGAATATTGATGATACCTCACCCCCAACCCATGAATGATCTCACCCAGCGGTTTCATGTAGATGTTAAAGAGCAGAGGGGAGAGAACCGATCCCTGAGGCACCCCACAAGTGAGCGGCCTCTGGGAGGATCCTCAACCCCCCGCCCAAACAGACTGCAGACGACCAGAGAGATAGGAGGAGAACCAATGTAGAACAGTGCCTCCTAACCCCATCCCCCTGAGCTGCTGCAGCAGGATACCATGGTCAATGGTATCGAAAGCCGCTGAGAAGGCAAGAAGGACCAGGATGGAGGAACAACCCCCATCCCTGGCCCGCCAGAGATCATTTACTAGGGCGACCAATGCCGTTTCCATGCTGTGGCCATGCCTGAAACCAGATTGGTAAGGTTTGAGGTAGTCAGTTTCCTCCAGGAATTGAGGGAATTGCTGTGCCACCATGGACTCGACAACCTTCGCTAAAACGCGAAGATTGGAGACTGGACGATAGTTGTTAAGAATGTCAGGGTCCAGGTTAGGCTTCTTAAGGAGGGGTCAAACCACTGCCTCTTTAAGTGCAGCAGGGAAGACCCCTTCCTTTAGCGAAGCATTGACAACAGCCTGGATCCAGTCTCCAGTCACCTCTCTGGCTGCCGAACCTAGCCAGGAGAGACAAGGGTCCAATAAACATGTGGGGGACCCCAGCCTACCCATAATCCTGTCCACGTCATCCAGCAAAAAAGGCTCAAACTCAACCCAGAGGTCTCCACCAAGACTAGCCCCCGTCGCCTCAACGGACTCTGTCCAGCCGGAGTCCAACCCAGTCCGAATCTGAGTGATTTTATCTTGCAGAAACTGTGCAAAATCCTCAGCACAGCCCTGCAAGGGGTCCTCCCTCACTCCCTGATTAAGGAGGGAGCGGGTCACTCTAAACAGGGCTGCTGGGCAGTTTTCTGCAGATGCAATGAGAGTGGCGAAATAGGTACGTTTCGCCACTTCCATTGCCACAAGATAAGACCTAATATGGGTTCTTAGTTGTGTTCAGTCGGACTCAGATCAGGAGGATCTCCAACCACCCTCTAGGCGTCTTTTCTGATGTTACGTTTCCCTGAGCTCCGCGGTGAACCAAGGAGCCGTCCGGGATCTGCATCGGATCAGAGGCCACGTGATTCGATCCAGGGCCCCCACCGCAGCCTGTTCCCAGGCTGCGACAAGGGCCTTGGATGAATCGTGGCCTAAGGAGGCGGGAAATGACCCAAGCTCCATCAGGAACCTTTTGGGTTCCATCAGGCACCTGGGGTGGAAGCATCTTACCATCTCCGCACCCCTGCGATGAGGGATGGCGGTGGGAAAATCAAGCCTGAGGAGGGAATGGTTGGTCCATCACAGAGGGTCGATAGATAAAATCCCCTCCCCGCGATCATTTATCTACTGTCTACTGAGTTGGGCCCTGTAGAATCTGAGTTATGTCCATGGCCGTCATGGAAGTCATGAACTCCTGCACCAACTCAGATGTCTCACCAGCCGACGGCAGGTTGAAATCTCCCATGACCAAAAGGTTGGGGAGTTCCACCACCAATTCGGCTAAGACATCTAGTAGTGTGGGCAGGGCTGAGGCCACGCAGCTGGGGGAGAGGTACATGATCAACAATCCAGACTGAACTCCAGGGTCCCATTTCAAAAGGAGGGATTCACACCCGCCTATCTGAGGCACAGTGACCTAGGACTGAGGCTTTCCTTAATAATTACCGCCACTCCTCCGCCCCTCCCCTGGAGTCGCAGCTGGTGTAGTATCCGGAAACCTGGGGGACAGAAATCCGCAAGAGGGACACCACTCTCTGGCCCTAGCCAGGTCTCAATGATACAAGCCAGGTCTGCAGCTCCTCGTCTATAAGATCTCGAACGAGGAGGGCCTTGTTCACCACAGACCTGGCATTTAAGTATACCAGCCGGAGCCCAGGGCTCCGCACTCCGTCTCCGTCAGGGGAGCAGGATGAGCTGAGGGGGCAGGAGAGCGCCACCACTTGTCACAAATGGTGTAGAGTCTGCTTGGACTAGATCATCTATAAGGTCCCTTCCAACTCTCTTAATCTGCATCTATCTGTACTATTCCAGACAAGTGTCTGTCCAGTCTCTTCTTAAAAACCTCCAGTGATGGACTACCCACAATTTCTGAAGGGGAGATGTTCCATTCCTCACCATTAGGAATTTTGTCCTTAGTTCTAGGTTGTTTCTCTCCTTGATTAGTTTCCATCCATTGTTTCTTGTGTTGCCTTCTAGTACTTTTGGAAAATAGGTGGACCTCCTCTTCTCTGTGGCAGCCCCTCAAATATTGGTACATTGTTATGATGTCACCCTTAGTCCTTTTCACTAGACTAGACATACTGAATTCCTGCAACTGTTCCTCATACATTTTAGTCTCCAGGCCCTTAATCATCTTTCGTGCACTCTTTCGAGAGTTTCTTCATCTTTTTAATAATATGGTGGCCAAAACTGGATGCACTATTCCAAGTGTGGTCTTGCCAAGGCATTATAAAGCAGTACCAATAATTCATGCGATCTTGATTTTATCCCTCTGTTAATGCAATCTAGAATTGCAATGGCTTTTTTGGCTACTGCCACAGATTGCTGGCTCATATTTAAGTGATTGTCCACTAGGACTCCAAGATCCCTTTCACAGTTACTGCTATGGAGCCACGTTTCACCTCATCTGTAAGTGAACATTTGCTTTTTCTAGCCTAAGTGTAAAACCTTGCTTTTCTCTACAATGAATTTTATTTAGTTAAATAGGCCCAGGATTCAAGTCTATCTAGATCTATCTGGGTCTTGAGCCTATTTTGATGTTGTCTATTCCTGCCACTTTAAAGTCATGTGCAAATTTGTTGATTTCCCCGTTTCTCCCCTCATCCAAATCATTGATGGAGATGTTGAAGAGAACTGGGCCTAAAATGGAACCTTGGGGTCCCCAACTGCTTGTTTCCCTCCATGCAGACGTAGTTCCATTGAGGACCACAGGCTGAGCCCATCTGGGGGTGATGCTGTCTCTCCCACATATTTTCAGCTTCCCGAGAAATAGGTTGTGGTTTACTTTGTCAAATCCTTTCTGAAATCCAAGTACTGTATATTACATGCACTGCATTTCACTGGTTCACTAATTTAGTCATTTTTGTCAAAGAATGAAATAATATTTATTTATTATCTGTTTTTTGATCCTGCATTAGTCCTAGTAAGTCATTCATATCTATACTGAATAACAAGGGTTCAAATATGCATCCTTCCCTTCCCCCTTGGTAAGCATAGATCCTTCTTCTCATGGCTCCATTGAGCCCAAACCTCCCTCTCAAACAAGGGCTTGGATCAGGCCCAACAGTCTGAGCTCCATTCTGAGGGCAAAACATTTTCTCCATCATATTTCTCCGTTTATTGAGTCAAATGCTGCATTAACATCTAGTTTTACTTGGCTGATATAGATTAGATATTTCAAGTCAAATTTGTTGCCAGTATTATATTATTAACGTGCATTATTCCTTATAAAATCTATATAGCTTTTCACTCTACCTAAAACCTTCTGCTTCTTCTGCAAGGAATGCATTTTTCTCAAGTTTAACTAAGAGGATCATGGCATAAATTTTAGCTACAATATCTGCTAGTCTATTTGGTCTATAATTGCTAGAGTCCTTTTTATTCCACATTTTAGATAGAGAAAATGCTACTATTGCCAACTTCAATCCGAGTGGATAGGGCAGGCATCATTTATCTGTGAAAATGAAGATGCCAATAGAGCCCCAACAACCAGGGATATTTTTTGATCAGTTAAATAGTTGTTAGAATGTCTTCTCCAGGGAATGTATTGCTTGCATTTCAGCCCTTTTATGATTAATCTCAACATGAACATAATGGGGTAAAATATTGACGTTTTTGCTAATATGGAGAAAAGCAGCTCTTGAATTCCATGGAGAAGACATGATTGCATCTATTGCTCACCCACCACCACCCACCCCTCATTTTTCCAGAAGGAGAAACACACACACAAACCTGCGGGACTTTGTAGGTGCCTCCTAATATTGACATCTGGATGGAGATCTCCCTGTCAGCTGCATCAAGGAGAGCCAGAAGGTTCTCCTTCCTTCCACAGCTGTAGTTGGGGACATTGGATTCTCCAGTGGAGAGAATGTCCAGCAAGGCATCTGAAGTGTGGAACGTGCTCAGATAGTTGTCGTGGATGTTGTAGCCCAGTGTGAGATTGTGCAAGAGCTGGGAATTCTTGTTCAACGTTTGAATGTTGAAAATGAATCGTAAGCCGTATGAAAAACCATAAATATCCCTATTGTAAAAAAATGTTATTATAATCAACTGTAACAGCAAAAACTGTTTTTAATACATAACCCTCCAGAAGCCTACTGAGCCTTAAACCAACAATGATCCAAAAGCAATGATCAGTTACACAAATATGGAATTTGGCTGAGGTATGGCAAATACAACTGATTCCATCTCTACTTTAAATTCATTATTCAAGTGACAAATTAAGGATTGAAGTGAGAAAGAAAAATAATCTGCACCCCTTACAGCATTTTTTCAGACACATTTTTGGATTTAAGTCTCTTTCATAAAATCAGAGAAAAGAGAGAAGCCATGGAAATCAAAATCGTTCAGGAAATTAGACATATTCCCCAATATAGGAAGCAATTAAAAATAAAAAACAGAAAAGAAGGAGAGGGTTAGAATGGAGGGACTGCAACTCCATCACCCTGAATGACTTACAGATCATGAAAAACAAACTGAAGAGAAGGAGCCACGTTGAAAAGCAACTTTATATGCAATATTTCACTTCCAGTGATGACTATACCAATGAGATGGTCTCTTGGGCTATAAAAGCTCTGTGGTTGTTTTCCATCCTGGTTCTGCAAACTCAGCGGGCATTTCATTCTCAGCTTCCCAGAGACTGAATGGGAGAAAAGCAGCATCAGAAAAAGAAGCACGAGGTCCATAATTCATGGGGTGAATCAATCAATCCCTTTCCTGTTTCGAAAGAAGAATTAGAAGAATCAAAGGACTCTCACAAGGTGGAACATCCAGTTGCTTTTTCTCAACACATAGAAACACTCAGCTTCATCTGGAAAGGAGAGAGACGTACATTCAAGAGCACAGACTCTGCCTGTCCCAAAACTCCATATTTCTCTGCCCAAAGTCTCCCCTGGAGGATTCAGCCAAAGAGCAGAGCTGAAACTTTTACCATAATTCTCCCTCTCAGGAGGGATCCCTGGATAATTCAAGGAGTTCTTGGACTTGGAGATTGTTGGGAAATTCTCTGGAGGGAAATGAAAGAGACATAATCCCCATGTGATTTAAAATATCAGGAGCAGAGATGGAATTAAATCGGTCATCTACAATTGAGAGTTTTGGGAGCTCCATGCAGGGAATACATGGCACCTGTGACTGAAATAACAAATAAATCTGATATTTCTTTGCATAGTGATGAAAGACAAAACTCGGGAGGGGGGGGGGCAGTTAATGCCAAAGCATGTCACAGATCTGAAATAGCTGCCAGCTGAGTTGGAACCAAAATTTACTTTATTTTGAAAGCTAATGCTCAAGGGCATCGCACAAAAGGGCTGATGCAATACTGTGGCCAGTCTCCAAGAACAAAATCAACTTTAATGAAAAACTAGTTTTTCGAACTTTGCATAATTACAAAAAAATCACACCCACATATAAACACAGAAAGAGAGAGATTAGAAAAAAAAACAAGTGAAAAGAGATGGAGAAATCAAGGCTGCCTCTCTCCCCATGTGGGGAGGGGAGGGAGGGAAGAAAGGAGGGAAGGGGAGCTCAGGACCCTCGTGTTGCAGATGGAAAGCTGATCTGAAAATCCAACTCCCATCTTCTGAGTCCTGGGAAGGGGGGAAGCCATATCCCATGTTGCTGAGCCACGTCTTTCCACATATGGGGCACTCACGGGGGAAAGCAAAGCCCACGGAGAAAGCCCAGGATGGCCAGGAAGGAGGAGGGGATCTGGGGCATTCCTAGGAAGGGACTAACCTGGTTTATGGGTCCCAGGGTTGGATGTTGGGGGGACGCAGCCCCCGGGGTTTCTCCAGCCTCACTTGGGCTCCGTGTCTTTCCAGGAGAGGCTCCTGTGGGGGAGAAGCCATGCAGGGCTGGGTCTTCCAAGGGGGATCTGAGGTTTGTCCTGGAGGAAAGGGCTGCCAGCCTCACCCTGGAGGGGACCCTCCATGACTCTGAGGAAGATGGGGGTCCCCTGTGGCCCCTCCAGAGCCCCCAGCTGAGGAGAGCCTCTTCTTTGCAGCCTTTTCTGGGGAAGGGGCTTAAGCCCCCCTCCCTCTGCAATTTTGGGAGCTTTTGCCTCTTTCTAACCCCCGCCCCCCAAAGCTTTGAATTTTGCTCTTTATTTAACCCCCCCCCTTTGGCTTGGCTTCTTCAGCCTCTTCTCCATCAGGCTGAGGGCAGGGAAGCTCCCAGGGAACCGTCTCTTCCTCCTCTTTGATTGGCTACAGGGTTGTCATGACAAAGGGGGCGGGCCAGGAATAGAAGCAGCCAGTAGAGAGAAAGAGAGGCGGGACTTTTGTCATCTTTGAGAACTGTAGGATTTGAATGCGAAATCTGCTTTCTTTTACAAAACCATTTATATTATTATGGAAAAGTAAAAAGATGAGATTTGATTTTAATGCTTTATTTTACTGCAACAGAGGAAGACTGAAGTCAGCTCTTTTTTTTTCTCCCTCCCCCTATTGTAGTAAGGGAATATTATAGTAATGATGATGATGAATGCGGGT
>WNWU01000377.1:155581-185252 GCA_012654045.1 Ptyas mucosa | reverse complement strand
GGCTGGGCAGGGGCAGGGCTAGCCAGAGGTGGTATTTACCGGTTCGGCAAACTAGTTAAAATTTTGGAAAACGATACAAAAACAATTAGAAGAAATTACTACCCAGAGAGTGCCATTGAAACCAGAAACATACCTATTAGGAATATTAACAAATCACTATGAAAAAGAAATGCAATATTTGATAATCCATATCCTGACAGCAGCAAGAATTACATTCGCCCAAATGTGGAAATTAGAAGATATGCCATTGGAGGATAAAATAATACAAAAAGTAATGGAATGTGCAGAGATGGACAGGCTTACCAAAGAAATACAAGAAAAGGAAGACAAGAGTACTACATGGTTTGGCAACGATGGTACGACTGGTTAGAGAAAAGGAAAACGAAATAAAAAATAATTAGGATAGAAAGGGAATACCAACTAAGGGAACAAAAATCAAGAAATAATCTTAAAATATCATTATATAATGAAAGATGTAGATATATTTAGAGCCTTGGATAGTACAGTGGTCTAAAGCCCTGTTATTAACATCAGGTGCCTGCAATTATTGCAGGTTCGAATCTCACCAAGGCTCAAGGTTGACTCAGCCTTCCATCCTTTCTAAGGTAGGTAAATTGAGGACCCAGTTTGTGGGGGCAATAAGCTGACTTTGTATAAATATACAAAAGTATGAAGGCTATTGCTTAGCGCATTGTAAGCCGCCCTGAGTCTCCGGAGAAGGGCGGCATATAAATCAAATTTATATATATATATATATATATATATATATATATATATATATATATATATATATAAATATAGAGTACCGAAGTAACTTTCTTTTTTCTTAAGGCTCAAGTTGCAACACTTGATTTAAATGTATAGTTTGTTTATGTTGTGTATTGTATGTATGTATGTATGTTTTTGTTTGTCTATTTTTAATTAAAAAATTTAAAAAAAATAAACAAATTGATGCTACCGTTTCGCCTGATTTGGTCCGAACCTCTGAGTCTGGAGGACAAAATATTTAGAGAATGGTTGCTTAAATTGTGTTTGTCTAGTCTAAATCAAACTTCAACACTTCTTGCGCCGCCGCTTGCTTGGAGCTGGTTTGGAAAGGGAAAAAATGCAGCCGAATTAGGTGGGACGTGCCCCACCCGGATCTCTCCAAACGGGTCTCCCTTTGGTAGCCTCCCCGCTGAACTACACAACCTCACAGTGATCGCCCACCCAAATGGAGCCCGTTCTTCCAAGCGCCTGCTCTTTCTTGCAGCGAATGAGCTGGGGGCGCAAAAAGCGCTTCCGGCTTCTCTACCTGCATACTGTTACTGGCTCTGCACCCCCCCCCCCCCAAGATCAACAAAACGCCACTTCCCGGGGCCACCGGCCGTTACCTGGGTGCAGAGCCTGTAACAGAATGCAGGTAGAGGAGAAGCGGGAAGTACGTTTCAGCGGGGAGGCTACCGTAGGGAGACCCGTTTGGAGGGATCTGGGTAGGGTGTGTCCCACCTAATTCGGCTGTCAGGTTCCGATGTCATCTCAAATAAATTGCACTCCCAAGCAATTTGGGATGTCAGCTGCATTTTTTCCCCTTTCCAAACCAGCTCCAAGCGAGTGGTGCAGGCAGCAGTGGAACAGCTTTTGAAGTTTGCGCACCGCAGCCTGTCCCCTTACCACGGTAAGAAAGAGGCACTGGGTGAAATCAGGAGCTTTGCCACCGACCCTGATGTCACCAGAGGCCTTCCCGGGATGGCTAGTATGTGTCCAGCCAACCAGCCAGGCCTGCGCCGCCCCCCCGCCCCCCATGGCAGCCTACCTTGATCCTGGGCAGCACGGCACCAGCGGCAGCCAACCAGGTCTGCCACCCTCCCCAGGCCTCCCCCCATCGCAGCCCTCCTCCTTCCTGAGTGGCACAACACCAGCAGCAGGCATGCCCTCATCCCCCGCAGCAGCCCACCTGCAACTTACCCAAAATTAGGAAGGCGATGGCAGTTAAGCAGGTGAGGAGCAGAGCAGCTGGGCCTGGGCCGGGTGGTTCAGGCAAGCAGCGACCAATAGCAAGCAAAGAGAGCAATAAGAAAGCATCCAACAATTCAGCCTCGCACGTGGGGTAAGAGGAGCTGCTCAGTGGGCATGCGTGCGGCGGGAAACAAATTTTCAGTTTCTGATGCACCCATGCACACTGGCCAGCTAGTCTGATGATCTGAGCTTCGGGTTGCGAACCCAGAAGAGGAATGCCCGACGCCGCGCGAGTCCACCTCCAGCACTTCTCTGCCACCCCCCTTGCCTCTTAGCGCTCCCCTAAGTCATCCCACTGCCCCCCAGGGGGCAGTACCGCCCACTTTGGGAACCGCTGGCATAAACCCTCCCAAGCAGATGTGAAAACTAGCTATTACAAGGGAGGGGGCTACTGTGTGGCAGTAAAATTTTGGAGGGGTTGGAACTGCAGTACAGACCCCCTAATTCTGCTCTTCTCCTTTTCCAGGCTTGCACTCCCTGCATTATTTTTACCTGCGACTATTAGAGCCCAGCCAGGGGCAGCCTCAGTCTTTTGTTACGGGCTATTTAGATGACCAGCCCATCACTCACTATGACAGCCTCGCCAGGAGAGTGGAGCCTCTGGTGTCCTGGATGGAGGAGCTGGAGAAGGAGACCTTTCTGCCCCTGGAGTGGGTCTTCAGGAGTGAGGTGGAGGAGTTGTCAAGACTCAGCCGCTCGACTCACGGTGAGCAGAGGCAGTGCTACATTTGATGTCCAGGTTAGACTTCCTTTCCTGCAAAGGTGTGACTCCCCCTCCCAGCCCCGCCCCACCCATTTCCTCCCAGAATTAGACATGGTCCGGCCCTACCCAAAAAGAGCTAATTGCAGGAAAAACTAAAAGTTTCATTCAATTTTGCAGCTACTAAGATTATTAGACGAACAGGCACAAAAACAGCCAGGGAAGTGATTGAACCCTGGGAAATGGGGCCCTTTGTCAGTCAACAGGAGTGCAGATTTACCACCATTATACCAAGTACCGTATTTTTCAGAGTATAAGACGCACCTTTCCCCCCCAAAAAGAGGGTGTGAAAATCTGGGTGTGTCTTATATTCCGAATGTAGCCCCGCTCAGCCTCGCAAACATAGATTTCAGAGGCTGAAAAAAGCCTCTGAAGGAAGCTTCAGGAAAAAAGCCTCAGAAACGAAGCTTCAGAAAAAAAGCCTCCAAACAGCTTCAGGAAAAAAAAGCCTCAGAAAGGCTTTTATCTAAAATAATATGGCAAGCAACAAAAGAAGAATCAGTAAAGGTTCTAACCAAACTATGCTAACAAATCTAGAGAATGAGACAATAACCAACAGATCAGAAGAGGTTAATCTATATACCAATAACAAAGAAAGGAGATTGAACAGAGTACAGATAGTCCTTCAGAAAAAAAAAGCCTCTGAAAGAAGCTTCAGAAAAAAAGCCTCCAACAGAGCTTCAGATAAAAAGCCTTTTTTTCTGAAGCTGTTTCAGAAGTTTCAGAGGCTGAAAAAAAAGCAAGGCACAGAGCTCACAACTAACGAACCTGTTGCTTAATTTCACCTCTGGGAACAGCTGATGGGGGGTATTCCTGAAGGCCAAACCACCCACCAATCAGTTTTTTTCTTACTTTCCTCCCCAAAAATTAAGGTGTGTCTTATACTCCGCACCCCCAGGGATAAAGAAGGTAGGGAGAGATTGGGGTTCATTCTACTAACCAGATAAGGACAAGGCTCCTTGCCTGAGATACCTTAAGGAAGGGGAGAGGACCTGAGGAGAGGAATACGGGTAGTGTTCTGACCCAGCTCCCCAAACACAACAAACCCTCTGTAGTTGATTCCTTTATTAGGAGTGTCAGCAGCTCCAGCAAAAAGTTTCTCTTTCACCTCAGGCTAACAAGTCCATCTAGCAGGGAGATGAATAGTTGTCTGCACACATCTATTCATCTCTGGCCCCTGCCTTTTATCCCCAGAGCTAGGGTGGGGCTTTGCTAGTAGTAGTGGCTCTTCCGTCCCAAGGATCAGCCCACAGATTTCCACTGCTCTCCTCTCCTCTGCCTTCTGCACCGCAACGGAGCCTGAAATTGATTTTGCTAAGTGAGAGATGTGTTAAGTGCATTTTGGCCCATTTTATGACTTTTCTCGCCACCTCCATTAAGTGAATCACTGCCATTCATAAATTAGTAACCTGGTTGTTAAGTGAATCCAGCCTCCCCATGGACGTTGCTTGTCAGAAAGTCGCAAAAGGGGATCACGTGAACCTGGGACACTGCGATCGTCATAAATAGGAGTCAGTTGTCAAGTGTCCGAATGTAAATCATGTGACGGGGGGGATGAGGCGACGATTGTAAGTATGAAAAATGGTCCTTGGTCACTTTTTTCAGTGCCGTTTGTAACTTTGAATGGTCACTAAGCGACCTGTTATAAGTCAAGGACTATTTGTACCCTCTCACCCACCCCTCTTTGAATCTCCTTCAGGACTTCATACCTGGCAGGTGATTTTGGGCTGTGAGTTCAGGGAAGATGGGAACAAAGGTGGAGTTTTCCGCTATGGCTACGATGGGATGGACTTCATCAGCTTCGATAAGAAGACCCTCAGATGGGTGGCAGCTCAGCCCCAGGCCCAGAAGTTCAAGGAGAAGTGGGATGAGGATCCAGAGTGGTCCCATGAAAATAAAGTCTACCTGGAGGAGACCTGCATTTTGTGGCTGCAGAGATACCTGTCCTACAGGAAAGAGGCTCTGAGGAAGACAGGTGAGTGGCCAAATACTTCCCTCTCAGGGTGAAATGCTACCGGTTTGTGCCGGTTTGCCCGAACCAGTAGTAAAAAATGTTACTGGTTCACCAAACCGACTGGTTCACCAAAAAGAGTTCCGACAATCAGCTGAACGACATGTGATCGTGGGAACTTTATTTTTTTTTTACTTTTTAAGCATTTTTATACTACTGGTTCCGGAGAAACAAAGCGCTCGGCTGCTCCCCCTTTTCACTCACCCCGAGCGTCCTGCTGTGGATTTTCACACCTTGCTTTACGCACCCGGGATCATCGCCCTCATCTTCTTCCTCCTCCTCCTCTCCGTCTTCCAAGTGGAAAAAGGCCAGGAGCAAGTGCAAAAAGCCTCACCAGTACTGCTGTGTGCGTGAGTTGTGTGTCTGTGTCTTTGGTCCTGGTCTTTCGCAACAGCCTGTGCCTGACATCCTGTCTGTTAAGGAATATGCAGAGTAACCCTTGAGTAGCAAGGGTGTGATACAATTCTGTGTATCCCTTTCAAAAATAAATGTAAGGATCTTCGATGCCCCATCTTTAAGGAATATGCAGAGTAACCCTTGAGTAGCAAAGGTGTGCACATGAAAACGGCTGAGAGTAGTTATGAATAATCACAGTCAACACAGAGAGACACTTGAGTTGTGATATACTTTTACTTTTAGGAAAAAATAAAGCAAAGTCCAATAAACAGTCCAGGTCATACACAGATAAAGCAGTAGATAGTCAAACGTCAGTCCAGGGATATTCCAATAACAAGGTCTTCTTACCATACGTCTTAGTCATTCACAGTTCTTCCGGTTTCACAAACAGTAACAAGAACAGCAAAAAGCAGCCGTGAGCGGTAGAGTAGCAGCGAGCAGCAGAGAGAGAATAAGCCATGATTCTAGCTCCCTCTTAAGGAGATTGGCCCCAGAGTTAGCCAATCAGGACACAGTATGATGCAATACAGCAATACAGTCTTAAAGCTATACAGTACAGTTTTGATACAAACATATATTGATGGTTTATATATTGTCAACCCAACCAGTTAGGTAACAGTCACTTCCTAACACCGTCCCTGGCCGGCTGAACCGGAGTTGGGGAATTCAACCCTTCTGGCCTTGCCTGGCCTGGGCTGGCCGAAGCCACCCCCAGATCGCACTCCTTGGGCGGTGGGTCCGCTTGGGAGAGCTGCCTTGGGGGTCGTGTAGTGTGATGGCTGATTTCCGCTGCTCTTAAAGGCCCTGGAGCGGCTTCAGGCACTGCCATTCTGAGCCTGCCGGGGGCAACCACTGCCTCACCTGTTGCGACTCCCAGGCAGGCCAGGCAGGGGTCTCTCGGGTGGCCGGAGCAGCCAACGCACCCGCTCCCCTTCCCAGGTGGGCCAAAGCGCCTTGTGGACGGGGACGGGACGTCAGGCATGGGCTGCTGCAAAAGACCAGGAGCAAAGACACACACAGGCTCGGGAATGGCAGTGCCCAGATCCGCTCCGGGGCCTTTAAGAGCAGTGGAAATCAGCCGTCAGATCCGTTCCGGGGAGCCGCCTTGGGGGTCGCACGGCGAGACAACTGATTTCCGCTGCTCTTAAAGGCCCCTAAATTTAAATTTAGATTTCACCACTTCTTCCCTCCTCCCATCCTGCAATGTTTCTTTTGGTTCCCTCATCTCCCACTCCCTATACAGGCAATCCTCGACCTATGACCACAATAGAATCCAAAAGGCAGTTGTCGATGGATGAGCTTTGCCCCATTTTATGATCTTTCGGCCACAATCTGGTGATGAGCTCTGCTGGCTCAGTAGACTAAGGCAGTTATTAACATCCACTTACTGTACATCTGCTGCCTGCAATTACTGCAAGTTCAAATCCCACCAGGCTCAAGGTTGACTCAGCCTTCCATCCTTTCTAAGGTAGGTAAAATGAGGACCCAGATTGTGGGGGCAATAGGCTGACTTTGTATAAATATACACAAGTATGAAGGCTATTGCTTAGCGCACTGTAAGCCGCCCTGAGTCTCCGGAGAAGGGCGGCATATAAATCAAAAATTTTTTAAAAATAAAAAAGCGTGAAGGGAATCACTGCTGTCGTTAAGTGCAGCATGCCATCATTAAGCGAATCTGGCTTCCCCCATTGACTTTGCTTGTCGGAAGCTGGCTGGGAAGGCGTTCACGTGACCCCCACGACAGTGGAACTGTCATAAATACAGGTAGTCCACAATTTACGACCACAATTGAGCCAAACGTTTCTGCTGCTAAGGGAGACATTTGTTCAGCAAATTTTGCCCCATCTTACAACCTTTCTTGTAACCATGGTTAACTGAATTGCTGCTGTTGTTAAATTAGTCCCATGGTTGTTAAGTGAATCTGGCTTTCCCACAGACTTTGCTGGTCAGAAGGTCGCAAAAGGTGATCACACAAGTCCGGGGACCCTGCAAACATCATAAATACGAGTCACTTGCCAAGCGTCTGAATTTTGATCGCATGACCATGGGGATGCCCCCAACGGGTATAAGTGTGAAAAATGGGCGTTAAGTCACTTTTTTTGAGTGCCAACGTAACTTTGAATGGTCGCTAAGTGAACTATTGTAAGTTGAGGACTCTCTGTACATACCAATTGCTGGGTGGCCAAATTTTGATCATGTAATCCTGGGCATGCGCCAATGGTTGTAAGTTACAAAACTGGTCATAAGTCATTTTTTTAAGTGCCGTGGTAACTTGGAACTGTCACTAAATAGATGGTTGTAAAATGAAGAGTACCTCTACTGTTTTTGCCCTTCACACGCCTGGTAGACAGAGATCTGAGTATTCAGACTACCGTAGGACAATGGGTAAAATAATTTTCAATGCCCCCCAAAATAAGTTTATCAAAGAGAAAACAAGGACACTCATTAAGCAAGAGATGGAGGCTGAGATCCATTTGCATTTCCATGAGGAAATCTTGCAGTGCAGAAGGAGACATTGTAATTCCCGCATCCTGTGTTTGGGGCTGAACCAAAGGGTCTCCGACAATCCACCATGGCCAGCTTGCCACAACCAACTCACCACAGCCAACTCACTGCAGGACAATTGGCCACGGCCATCTTGCCACAGGACAACTCGCTGAAGGACAAGAATTACACTAATATCAAAAAAATGGTGGAACAGAATCATTAAAGAAAGGATGCAAAGGGAGGGATAGAATGGAATGTGAACGGCAAAAATTAAAATCCTTTTTATTTATTGTAAAAAATTCAATAGAATTGTTAAATTGTCCTGCAGTGAGTTGGCCATGATGAGTTATCCCATGGGGAGTTGGCCATGGGGAGTTGGCTGTAGCGAATTGGCCATCGTGAGTTGGTCATGGTGAATTGGCCATGGTGAGTGGGCCATGGTGAGTTGCAGTGGTGAAATCCACTTACCTTCTCTACCAGTTCAGGAACGGAAGTGTGCGGGCGCTATGCACACGCATGCCTCTTCTGCACATGTGTATGCGCAGATGGTAAAAAAACTGGATGTAATGACATCCTAGTAGGTGGGCGGAGCCTCCCACTGCCAGTGATACCAGTTTGGCGAGCCGGATAAAAACAGTGGGATTTCACTGCTGGTCAGTTGGCTGTGGCAAGTTGTCCCATTCCTGAACCAAAAGATGAGGCTGTTCCTGAATAACTTGAACACATTCAGTTTTCAATGTCAAAACTGACTCAAACCCCAAGCATTACAATTATTTGGGTCGGCCTGAGAACTTTACCCAAAATTCTGTGTATCCCTTTCAAAAATAAATGTAAGGATCTTCGATCCCCCATCTTTGAAGGTCCCACAGGCTCAGGAGAAGAGAAGGAGTAGTGGGAGAGGATGACCAGATAAAGTCTTCAGTGTTATTAAATTACCTGACCAGAAAATCCCGGGAACTCTGGTATTACTGTTTTTTGCAGAACCCCCAGTGGGGAAGGTGACTCGCACAGTGGTTGATGACACCCTGGAGACCCTCATCTGCCAGGCCTATGGCTTCTACCCCAAGGAGATCGAGGCCACTTGGGTGAGGGACGGAGAGAACTGGGAACAAGAGACCTTCCGTAGGACTGTGGCCCCCAACTCAGACGGGACCTATTATGTCTGGATCAGCATTGAGATCGACCCCAAGGAGAGGGACCGTTTTCAGTGTCACCTGGAGCATGACGGCTTGCAGGAGCCCCTGGTCTTGGCCTGGAAGGAGGAAACAGGTGAGAGGCTGAGCAATTATGACATGTAGATGTATCTATGGAAATTCTCAACCATCCAGCTCAAGGTTGTCCCAAAAGTTGTTTTTAAAAGACAACTTTGCTTTCACAGCCATCTTTGGGACCTGTAGAAATAGATACTGTCCTTCTGTCCTTCAAGGCCTTTTCTTCTGCCTTCTGCAACCTCCAGGAAGTGTCCCCACCTGAAGGAAGCCCCTCCCCTCCAAGGCTGCAGGGGTCAGAAGGAATGGTCTTGAAGGAGGGGGGCTTCCTTCAGGTGGGGGCACTTCCTGGAGTCTAGCGCAGCTTGAAAAATGCTTTGTCAGATTATTCATGAACTGGCAAAGACATGGTAACAAGTTCAGCCAATGAATAGACATAGCAACTAAGTCAACCAATGGCGGCTGAGACAGACTGGAGCCAAGGCATGTCTTAGTCTGCAGCTTCTGAGTCTGTGCAGAGAAACTGAAACTAGTCTGCTCTGCTGAAATGAAACTAACTGTTCTCTCCTGCTGTGTGTTTTGCTTTTAACTGCTAATACGTTGAAGAAGAATCTATATTGGTATTGTAAAATTTACTTCATCTATTATTATGTATATAAAGAAGTTAATGAATCCTGCTGCATCAGTCTGCCTGTGTGTGCTTTCTGGATTTAATTTCTGCAACAAACTCTGATATGCTTCAATTACTCAGCACCTCCAATTCAGGAAACTGAGGATCTATCTAATCAAAACCATGTTTCTCTTTCTTTAGCTATAGGGTGGCAGATTTCTGTGGCAATTGTAGCAAGCTTAATCTTGGGAGCTGGGATTCTCTTCCTGATAAGTAAGTAAAACAAACACAGCCACTGACCTCCACTCCTGGGTTTTTCTGTGTTGACTGAGCTGGTGTGGATGGGAGAGAGCCTGTCTGAGAGTTTGACTCGTCATCTCCACAAACTTCTTTCCCACAAACAGAATTTTGAACATGTGGGTCAGAAAGGAAGAAGAAACTATGCAGCCATTTTTCTATTTCCTGTAAGTCTCAAAATGTCCCACATTCCTCTTTGGCCTCAGTGGACTTAATTCAGATGAGAAAATATCAGGGGCTCAGGAATCAAAGAAAAATCCAACAAATGATCTGGGAAGCACTAGAAAACCCATAATCCTCCCCCTGAAGAAGATGAGTGTGCTGCTGCACTCACTCTTTCTCTCTCTCTCTCTCACACACAATCTTATGAATATCATATATATTCATAATTCATAATATCATATATTATATTAATATTATAAACTTAGAGAGTTTATGAATGTTCCCCAGCAATTCCCTTCACCCAGCCTCAGAACTGCCCCAAATAAATCCAGCCACAAGCAGACCAAGATTAGTCCACAAGGCAATGGCCAATAGTCCATAAAACAATGGAAAGTTGTTCCAACAAGTAAGTCCACCAAACAAACTTAAATCCACCAGGCCAAACTGAAATACATCTACAAGAGCTCACTTGGAAAGAGAAGTTCAGAGTCTCCAAAGCACAAAGTCAGACAGGAAGCATGAGGAATAAACATACATCCAGAAACTCAACCTTGTTCCCAGCAACACCTCCCTCTCCCTGCTGCGATGAATAGCTTTGCGGTGCAGCCCATCAACATGGGCGGGGCCTTCTCCCAAGTAATCCGGGAGAGCTCTGTTGCTCTTGTCTTTTCTCTGCCTTACGTGCTCTTGGATCCACCACAGAAGGCAGCTCCTCCTCCTCTTCACTGACAGCTCCTGCAAGCTGTCCCCAGCTGAAGCCTCCTATAAATATCTTTTGGTTGGCTGTTCAGAGTCATTAATTAACCCAGTTCCTGATGTGCCAGGAATGAGCTCATCCTCCCTTGACCTGACCTCTGAGGAGTAGTGCAAATAAGTGTGGAGCCGCCTTGAAACTGCTGAAAAGACTGTCCTGTAGACTGGAGATAATGTTGTGTATCCTTCCTCCTCTGTTGAGAGAGGGCTGTTCAGGGTTTTTTTTTTAAACAGTTTATTTATACATTTTTTCTTAACATACACAAATGCTTTGTGAACAGCATATTGTCTGGGTCAATTTGCTTACATAATAGTATTTTCCAGTTTGTAATTTCTACCTCTATTACCCAACCACTGGATATTCTGTATCTTCTTTTTCTTTTATCTTTAATGTCAACCTGTCCATTCCTACACAGTCTAGTTTTTAATTCTTCTGTAGGGTTTTCCCCGTTTTTCCAGTCCTGTGCAAATACAATTCTTGCTGCTGTCAAGACATGTAATATTAAATATACATTCCACTCTCAGCAAGATTTAACGAAGACCAAAAACAAAACACAGAAGGAGGAAAGCTTCTCTAAGCGGATTTATCTGTCTGTCTGTCTGTCTGTCTCTCTGTCTGTCTGTCTATCTATCTATCTATCTATCTATCTATCTATCTATCTATCTGTTGCATTTCTATGCCGCCCAACTCCCTGGGGACTTACAGAATAAGCATATTGTCCCCAATAATCTGGCTCTTATTGGGAACAGCTTTGTTGGCCAGCTTTGAATGGCTTCAGCTGTGGTGAAAAAACAGAACTGTGTGGTCCCATCAGAGCTGTAATAGTAGCAAGGACAATTTCAACTTGATTACCCTGTTTCCCCGAAAATAAAACATCCCCTGATAATAAGCCCAATCAGGCTTTTGAGCGTGTGCGCTAAAATAAGCCTCCCTGAAAATAAGCCCTTCCTGAAAATAATTAAACACAGAGCTGGAAATCAGTTAAGACAGCAAGAGAAGCCCCATCTTGCTCCACGCGCTCCAAAATAATATCTCCCTGAAAATAAGGCCAAGCACTTATTTCAGGGTTCAAAAAAATATAAGACAGGGTCTTATTTTCAGGGAAACGGTACTTCTGAATAATACCCAGGAATGTTCTTTTCCATTTTCTCATGGTCAGTACCTCTTGACAGCTAACCATTTTTCCTTGGTTCATAATAAACCAATAGAAGTACTGATGCATCTTTCTCAGATCCTGGTTATAATCCAGGCAGTTGTACCATCTGGGCCTTCTGAAGGTCTTAGCATGAGTCCTTCTCTATTCGAGGCAGGAGCCGCTGCTCCCAAAATTAACCAGCTGTCCTCTCTTTTTGCCATCAGGCAGGTGCTGGAAACATAGAACAATTCTCACTCAGGAAGTGAGGCGTTCACCTCAACCCTGTTCTTTAGAAGTAATTCCTCATTCCAATATTTCTAAAGCAAAAAGAATTAAGATTCATCAATTAAGGCACCGATACAAAATGACCATGAAAGATGAGATTCAATCACTATCAATGCTCCAATCAGAAGAAACCTCAGAGGTCAGTCTGACTGTTGCTGAAGTCTATGTAAGATGCAAAACTCTGGGCTTGGGAAATACTCAAGAGCCAAGACCATTGAAGTGTTGGGTGGGGGAACATTCATCTCCAAAGTTTTTCTAAGGCAACCATGAAGGGATTGTGGACTGCTTGGGGCTCCTCTGGGGCTCAGGTCCTCCTGCTGGAGACCCTGTGATTGCCTGCTCTGCAGGGAAGATCCAACCCAGCTCAGCCTCCTCTGAGCAAGGAGAATGAGACGGGGAAGGAGCCAGGAAGAGGAGCTGGGATCACCCTGGAAAAATGGGGGATTTCTGTCATAAGAAGGACTGGAAGGGAGGGAGAGAAGGAATGGGAAGATGGAAAAACGAAGAGTGGGAGGGGGCATCTGCAAGAATGATCCTGGTGACTTTTCTTTAGAAACAGTTTAGAAACAGATCCTAGAGATAATGAGCTGCAAATTTTGCAAGATGGGGGAGAGAGAGAGAGAGAGAGACAGAGACGGATGGATGGGTGGGAGGGATGTATGGATGAGCCTTGGTGGAGCAGCGGACTAAAGCGCTGTTAAATAGGACTTAACTGCCAGCTGCCTGCAATTACTGCAAGTTTAAATCTCACCAGGCTCAAGGTTGATTCAGCCTTCCATCCTGCCGAGGTAGGTAAAATGAGGACCCGGATTGTGGGGGCAATAAACTGACTTTGTATAATAAAGAACACCGCTTAGGGGGGGCCCGAAAGCAAGCATATACAAAAGTATGAAGGCTATTGCTTAACGCATTGTAAGCCACCCTGATTCTCCGGAGAAGGGCGGCATATAAATCGAACCAATAAATAAATGGATGGATGAATGGATGGATGGATGGACAGATGATAAGTGTTAGGTGATAGAATGTGATATACATAGATAGATAGACAATAGATAGATGATAAATGATAGGTGATAAAATGTGATAGGTAGATAGATGATGATAGATAGACAGACAGACGGACGGACGGATGATACGTGAAGGAAGGAAGGAAAGCTGAGGGAATATCCCCTCCCAGCTATATCAGGAGCTGTTTATATCAAGTCTCTTTGGCTGCTTGCCTTCATCCCTGTCAGTATTGAGGTGAGGATTACTGAGAGCTAATAAGGACTCCTGCCTTGAGCAGAGGGTTGAAGACCTCCAAGGTCCTTTCCAGCCCTATGATTCTAAGTGGAAGAGGAAAAAAAACCCCACATTGCCGGTACAAACTGTGGTTTTGATCTTTTCATTTTCTCTCTTTGCAGGACGGAACACCCTATGAACGGTTGAGGTACCAGATGGATCCTGAAGACCCTGGGTTAACATTGCGCAAGCGAGAAGGGAAGAAACAGGGGCACAAAATGCCTCTGTCACGGTCTGGGGACTTGGAGACCCTGGACAAATAAGTGTCAAGATTGAACCAGCTATCATGGCCCAAAAGAGAATAATAACTGGGCTTGGCTGCATTCTGAAAGATACACAGAGCACGACTACCTTTGATGAAGGAAGAGGATTAGCAACTTCAAAGTGCCTCCTGCCTGCTTTTTCTTCATATTTGTAGCTGAGTCTTGGAAAGGAAATAGATCTAGGAAGCTTCCCTCCTCCCCACCCTTTTCTCTCCTCTTGAAATATTTTCATTGTCAGGTTTTGCTGCTGGTGCTGCTCTTGAGAGTGGGTGGAAGAGAGAGGGCAAAAGGAGAGAGGCGGGAGTGGGAAATGTAGCACACCAGGTGCAATAGAAGGAACCGAGGAAGGTGGCGGCACCCAGGTTGGCTCAGAACAGGGATTTCGATGCGAAGAGTGGAGAGACACTTGAACACTGTGGTGCCGGGCCTCCCAAGGTCTCCTCCATCCCCCATCCCACTCTTTATGTAGGACTCCACTTAATGACTGACAAAATCATTTAACAACCTCAACTTGTCCTTAGAATTATTGAATTGTACTACTGCCATTTTTACAGAGCCCTTAGTGCAGGGGTGTCAAACTCAATTTCATTGAGGACCTTGGGGGGGGGGGGGGTTTGGCCGGGTGTGGCCGACTGGGGGGGTGTGGCCAACTGGGTGGGCGTGGCCAGCTTGACACTACTCCCCAAACTGCTGGCATGTTTCCTCTTCGCATTATAAAATGACAATGTCGACAGCATATAAAGCGAATTTGTATAAGATGTTTTAACAGGTGGCATCTACCCCTGACGAGAATAGCCAGAATGTTCAAGAATAAATCGGAGAAATGTTGGAAATGTCATCAAACTCCAGGATCGTATTACCGTATGTGGTGGACATGCGTGGAAGCAAGGAGATTTTGAACTAAGATACATACGTGGCTAGAAAAAATGACAAGGAGACATATCGACTTTAAACCAGAGATATTTTTATTAGGGATTTTACCAGAGACATTTAATAAAGAATCGCAATACTTAATTGTGAACATTTTAACAGCGGCCAGGATTGTATTTGCTAAGAACTGGAATGGAGAGAAGATAATTACTGATGAAGAAATTATTATGAAAATGTTGGACTCTGCTGAAATGAGTAGATTGACATTTGAAATAAGAGAACAGGAAGATAAACAATATTATTTGATATGGGAGATATTTTATCAATGGTATGACAAAAAAAGAATGGAGATGAGATATATGAAATGTTTAAATATCTATCTTCTGTTCAAGTAAAGAATAATCGTTATATGATGAGATTTGGAAAATTGTAAGCACGAAATGGTTTTAACCGATTGAGACGCTGTCTATAATGGTTTGTAAGGATGATATTTTTATGCAGTTTTTCTTATTTTAATCTAAAATAAAACTTTTTTCAAAAAAAAGTAGTAGTAGTGATGGGCGAGTGCACACGTGCGCATATCCTGACCTGCGCAAGCAGCAGGTAAGCTAATGCGCATGCTTACCTCCCACTAGCGTGGAACCATCTTCCTCACCAGTTCACTTGAACCGGATAGAACCAGTTGAATACCACCACTGGTTTGCTTCCAGGTTGAATTTAAGGTACTGATAATGACCTATAAAGCCTTCCATTGCAGGGCTGGGTTAGTTGAGGGATTATGTCTCCCCGATTACCACTATCCATCCCATCAGGTTCAGTGGGTTAGTGGGTCCTATCCAGTAAGAAATGTCATCTGACAGGACCCAGGATGAGAGTTTTTCCTGCTGAAGAACCCCTCTTCTGGAACATCTTCGTCACTTGAGGTCAGACTGATCCTGACCTTACTGGTCGTCTGGAAGGACCTGAAGACATGTCTTTGCCATCTGGCCTGAGGATCCGGTAATAATAATAATAATAATAATAATAATAATAATTATTATTATTATTATTATTATTATTATTTAATTTGTATCCCGCCCTTCTCCCAGAAGGGACTCAGGGCGGTGAACAGCCAGAATTAAAATACATACAATACAAAAGTTAAGATAATTAAAAGATATTAAATCAATCGGCCTCCCAATTTAAAACCCCAAATCTATAAAATTCAAGATCCCAATTTAAAACCATTTAAGCTAGGCTGGCTTGCTGGAATAAGTAAGTCTTCAAGGCTTTGCGGAAGGTACGAAGGTCCGGGATCAGTCTTATTCCAGGAGGTAGCTCATTCCATAGGGCGGGTGCCCCCACAGAGAAGGCTCTCCCCCTGGGGGCCGCCAGCCGACATTGCTTGACTGACGGCACCCTGAGGAGGCCCTCTCTGTGAGAGCGTATTGGCCGGTGGGAGGTTATCGGTAGCAGCAGGCGGTCTCATAAGTACCCTGGCCCTAAGCCATGGAGTGCTTTAAAGGTGAGAACCAATACCTTAAAGCACACCCGGAAGACCAACGGGAGCCAATGTAGCTCGCGCAGGAGAGGCGTTACATGGGAGCGCCCCGTCGCTCCCATGATCACCCGCGCGGCCGCATTCTGAACCAGTTGGAGCCTCTGGGTGCTCCTCAAGGGGAGCCCCATGTAGAGAGCATTGCAGTAGTCCAGGCGAGATGTAACGAGGGCATGAGTGACCGTGCATAAGGAGTCCTGATCCAGAAAGGGGCGCAACTGCCGTATCAGGCGAACCTGATAAAAAGCCCTCCTGGCCACGGCCGTCATGTGCTCTTCTAAAGACAGCCGTGTGTCCAGGAGGACGCCCAAGTTGCGAGCTCCCTCTGTAGGGGCCAATAACTCACCCCCAATAGCCATGGCACCAGCTGGCTATATCAGGACGCCGGTATCCACAGCCACTCGGTCTTGGAAGGGTTGAGTCGAAGCCTGTTCCTCCCCATCCAGACCCGCACGGCCTCCAGACACTGGGACATCACTTCGAGGGCATCATTGGGGTGGTCTGGGGTGGAAATGTACAGTATCATCAGCGTACAGATGACATTGCACCCCAAAACCACGGATGATCTCACCCAGCGGCTTCACATAAATGTTGAACAGGAGCGGCGAGAGGACCGACCCTTGCAGCACCCCACAAGCAAGGTGCCTCGAGGTCGACCTCTGCCCCCCTGCCAACACAGACTGCGACCGGTCAGAGAGATAGGATGAGAACCACTGCAGCACGGTGCCTCCCACCCCCAATCCCCCCAACCGGCGCAGCATGATACCATGGCCGATGGTATCAAAAGCCGCTGAGAGATCTAACAGGACCAGAACAGAAGAACAGCCCCTGTCCCGGGCCCTCCAGAGATCATCCACCAATGCGACCAATGCCGTCTCCGTGCTGTACCCAGGCCTGAAGCCGGACTGGCACGGATCTAGATAGACGGTTTCATCCAGGTACTGTGGGAGCTGTCGCGCAACCACACTCTCGACAACCTTCGCAATAAAGCGAAGGTTGGAGACCGGACGGTAGTTTGCCAAAACAGCTGGGTCCAGAGAAGGCTTCTTGAGGAGGGGCCTCACCACTGCCTCTTTCAAGGCAGGAGACAAGAAACCCTCTCTCAAAGAAGCATTTATAATCCTCTGGAGCCAGCCTCGTGTTACCTCCCGGGTGGCCAGTACCAGCCAGGGGGGACACGGGTCCAATAAACATGTGGTTGCATTTAACCTCCCCAGGATCCTGTCCACGTCCTCAGGAGTCACAGGGTCGAACTCGTCCCAGATAACATTCTCAAGACCAGCCTCAGTCATCCCGCCGGGATCTACCCAGTCAGAGTCCAAGCCTTCCCGAATCTGAGCGATTTTATCGTGCAGATACTGTGCAAAATCCTCAGCCTGCCCTTGCAAGGGGTCCTCCCGCGCTCCCTGATGTAGGAGGGAGCGAGTCACCCTAAACAAGGTGGCTGGGCGATTATCTGCCGATGCAATAAGAGTGGAAAAGTAATTACACTTTGCCGCTTTTATCGCCACTAAATAAGTCTTAATATGAGACCTAATTAGTGTTCGGTCAGATTCGGAGTGACTAGCCCTCCAACTACTCTCTAGGTGTCTTTTCCGGCACTTCATCTCCCTCAGCTCCTTGGAGAACCAAGGAGCCGGGCAGGCTCGGCGCCGGGTCAGAGGCCACAAAGGCACGACTCGGTCCAAAGCACTAGCAGCCGCCCTATCCCAGGCGGCCACCAGGTCTTCAGTCGAGTCGTGAGCCAGAGTTTCAGGAACTGGCCCAAGCTCCCTCTGGAACCTATCAGGGTCCATCAGGCGCCTGGGGTGGAACCACCTGGTCGGTTCCACCTCCCTGCAGTGGGGTACAGCGGTCAAAAAGTCCAGCCTCAGGAGAGAATGGTCTGTCCATGACAGGGGTTCGATAACTATATCCCCTATATCCAGACCACTCAGCCACTGACCAGAGACAAAAACCAAGTCCAGAGTGTGTCCTCCCACATGAGTAGGGCCAAGAATTGTGTCAGGTCCATGGCTGTCATGGAAGCCATAAACTCCCGAGCCATCCCAGACGTCTCACTGACAGACGGCAGGTTGAAATCCCCCATGACCAAAAGTCTGGGGGTGTCGACCGCCACCCCAGCAATAATGTTGAGAAGCTCGGGCAGGGCTGCTGTCATGTGGCAGGGAGCCAGGTACGTGATCAGCAAGCCCACCTGCATCCCATGGCCCCACTTCACTAGGAGAAACTCACATCCGGCTTTCGGAGGTACAGTGGCCTCCCTCGGATCAAGACTTTCCTTTATAATGACCCCCCCCCACCCCTGCCCTGGGCCCTTGGCTGATGGAATGCGTGGAAACCTGGCGGGCACATCTCTACGAGGGGAACCCCCCCTCTTGGCCCAACCAGGTTTCAGTAATACCTGCCAGGTCCGCACCCCCCTCTTGAATTAGCTCGCAAATGAGGGGGGCCTTATTAACCACGGACCTGGCATTGCACAACATCAGCCTAAGGCCTGGGCTCTGCAACTCTGGACAGCCCGGGGAACGAGAAGAGTCATGGGGGCTGAGGCATGCCACCGCTTGGAGATAGCGAGTGCGTGCCCCCACCACACGATGTAGCCCTCTACTTCCGCCATATCTGCCCCTCCCAACCACGGTCCTGATAGAAGCGCCCACCTCCCTATCAACACTGAGCTCCTCCACACCCCGCTCCCCGCCTTCCGTTCCATGCCCCTGTGTCGAGCCTGACCTATACCCCTCCCTCCCCACCCCCTGCCCTAAACCCCTTAAAAGATTACAAAAGGACAATTTTAAAAACCCCACAGCCCCCTCTTTGCGGCACACCACCTCTCGGGGTTCCAAAACCCGTCATCGAGGTAGGCCCTCGATAAAGTGGAGGGCCAAGCCTGCGAGAGGGGGGAGTCTCGCAGACCAAGAAGCTCCGCTGCTGAATACATCCTGACCACAGTGGGTAGTGGGATGGAGCCTAATAAATGGCTGTACAGGTAATGAGATTGTAACTTTGTGAAGATTTTATTTATGGTTGTAATAGTTCTTATTGTTTTAATTATCTTGTTACATGCTGGGTTTATTTTATTTTTAGTTCAGTTTTAATTCTAAGCAAGAGGTATGGTGGTTCAGTAACTTAACGAGGCTGGAAATGGTCTTTGTTCCGGTAGTTTGAGTCCTAGCACTGTGTAATGGGATGAGCTCCCATCCCTCACCTCAGCTTCTGCCCACCTAGCAGTTCGAAAGCATGTTCCATGCAAGTAGATAAATAGGTACCACTTCGGTTGGGAAATGAGCTGGTGCTTCATAGAAATGACCAGAATCCTGCTGGCATGGAACCTTCTTGGTTGCAGTGCCTATTTGTGAGGTGGCTTCGGTAGAAGGAGAGGGCCTCAGATGCTGCTGCAGGAAAGTCTTTCTTTCTGGTACAAAGCTACTTCGCCCTCTTGTGGCACACATTGGGAATTGTGTGACCTTCAACCAAACAGAGGTAGCAAACAGGCAGCCAAGTACTACTCTGCACTATCATTGTTTTCTCCTGGCTAATGTTACATCGCTGTATGTTAAATAAATAAATAAAAAACTCTGTAAGCCACCCCAAGTTATTTATGATGGGGATTCGGTCTACTTAAACAGAATAAATACATTTATAGAGAAATGTCATTTTGTCTCCAGAAGTAGTTTATTTCTGCCTTGTCCTTAGAATTATTGAGTTGTACTACCGCCATTTTTACAGAGCTCTTAGTGCAGGGGTGTCAAACTCAATTTCACTGAGGGCCACATCAGGGCTGTGGTTGACCTTGGGGGGGGGGCTGGCCAGGTGTGGCCAACTGGGTGGGTGTGGTCAACTGGTTGGGCGTGGCCAGCATGACATTACTCCCCAAACTGCTGGCATGTTTCCTCTTCACATTGGATAGACTGGGCTGAAGCCACGCTGGCCGGATGCTTCCTCTTCGCTGAAGCGATGTGAGTAGACCAGGCCAAAGCGACACATTTTCCAGGATGGCCCTGTGGGCCGCATCCAGTCCATGCTCCTTGGGTTCGACACACCTGCCTTAGTGGGAAAGGGATGTGCAAGATTTGAGTGAGACCTTCCTCTGCCAGGTTTGTGGCTGCTCCCCCAAGGAGATCCAGGTCACCTGGAGGAAGGATGGAGAGATCCAAAGCATGAGACCTTCCATAGGAACGTGGTCCTCAACCTCTACGTGACCTTTTATGTCTCGCTCAGGATCGAGATCAACCCCAAAGAGAGAGCCCACTAGTGGCCCCCTGTGGAGCAGGACTGGGATAGTTTACCCCAGGGGACCCCAATGTCCGGGACATGGTTCACTACCGGGCCTTGAGCTGTTCAAAACCGGGCCACAGAAATGATGGGTAAGCAGCAGGTAAGCTAATGGACATGCTTGCCTCCCACTACCGTGGAGCCATCTTTCTCACCAGTCCGCAAAACTGGAAAGTTGGGGACTCTGGCCTTCCCTACAGTCCTCAATTTCTATAAAAAATAATCTTTGTGTCAACTTGCAAAGCTTTCAAGTTGCCATGAGCAGGAGGGAGGGAGAACTGATAGAGCTGATTGATTTCCCTAACTGAAGATACATTCCATACATGCTTCCGTACCACAATCAGAAGGAGGGTGTTGGATTTCACAGCCAGCCAAAGTGGTTAATTGGAGAATGTGATTTATGACATGGCCAGGGAGGAGGGGAGAGATAGGGTCATAGGGGAACGTAAATCTACGTGGGATTAGTTCTAACTGCATCCGAATATTGCTGAAATAGTGCACCTCATAAATGAGTATTTCTTTTGAAGTTTGGCTCATGGCTCATGAATTAATTAGGGCATCTTTCGGAAACTTCACACTTTGCTTTCTCGCCATTCTCATTGTCGTCTTCTTGTAATGCTGAAACCCAATGATCTAAATGGTTGATTTTTGCTCAGCTTTGTTCTCTGCTCTTCTGAATTTTCCACGGTGTTCCAGAGGTCCATTCTGGTGATCACCTGTTCTATGCAAAGCCTCCTTTCCATAGTCTAGGTACCTCTGTAAACACTAAATGCAGGTCTCCTCCAGATAGAGTGCCTGGCTCTGGGATCTCTCTGACCCATGTTGCACTTCCACTGCCACCCAAGGGAAGAGCTTCTCCTTCCACCTGATGTGATCCTTACCCCATAGCCATAATGCCAATAATCTTGGTGAAGATGGGTGTCCTTACTTCTCTCAGCCATCCATCCTGTGTTGTGGTCCACCAGCAGTCTGCGGAGCTGGCAGCGGAGTCAGACAGTGAGGAGGCTGGGGGGGAACATGGGCCAGTCCCGGAGTCTGGGGAAGGCCCAGATGAGGGCTCTGCATCGGAGGCAGAGATGGGGCCAGGGCCATTTGGAAGTGATGCGCGGACTCCAGAGCCCCCAGAGTCAGACAGCAGAGAGGCAGAGGAACAGGAGAACACGACTCAGGAGTAAGGCCAGGAGATGATTGGCCCCTCCCATAAGGCTTAAAAGAGAAACAAAGGCACTTTTGCAGGAAAGCAACGTTGCTAACTCTGTTTCCAGTCGGCATCTTGTTTGTTTCTGAACCTTGTGGGGCTTTGCCAAGTAAGGCTTTTGGCAGGGTGTCAAAGAAGATAAAGGTTGGTGATTATCCCAAAGGGCTTCTTCCAAAGGACTTGTTTTGCAACTAATTGGGACCCAGCTGGGAATGAACGTAATTCTCAGCTGTTATAATAAAATAGGTTTCTTTGGGTATTGTAATGACTCAGTAAGCCTAGGTCACAACACTCTGCCAAATGCGCAGCCCTGAAAAAGATACAGCGGGGGTGGGGTGGGGAGAGTTCAATTCCCAGAGGCAGGAACAAGGCTGAATTGGACCCATGATTGGCCAGGTAGACAACGCACATCTAATGATGAAGGCACTGCTGTCACAGATCTGCAGGAGAGGAAACAGGGTTTGGTGTTTGTTTTGTTCTTAAGTGGGGGTTTTGGAGGGCAAGATGGAGATCCCCCCATTGATGAGATGCCCAGCAACCAAGCCTCTCTGGGTGGGGGCATTCTTTTGGGCAGGGTGGAAGGAAACACAAGGAGGAGCCTCGTGGGTGAGGATGCACTTGACTGCTTCTCCAACCTCCGAGAGGCACTGTGATGTCTAAGATGTGCAGAACTCCCACTTCCAGGAAGGGCACAAAAGGAGCAAGAAAAGAACAGAACAACTGAATTGGAAGTGACCTCAGAGGTCTTCTAGTCCACTCCCCTGCTCAAGCAGCAAAACCAATCAGACAAACGGTTGTCCAATCTTTTCTTAAAAATCTCCAGTGTTGGAGCATCCACAACTTCTGGAGGCCAGCTTTTTCCAATGATTAATTCTTCTGACCGTCAGGAAATTTCTCCTTGGTTCCAGGTTGTTTGTCTCCTTGAATTAGTCTCCATCCAATGAATCAGTGGAACAACTTGCCACCAGAAGTTGTGAAGCACTGGAAGTTTTTAAGAAGAGATTGGGCAGCCATTTGTCTGAAACGGTATATAGGGTTTCCTGCTTGAGTAGAGGATTGGACCAGAAGACCTCCAAGATCCCTTCCAACTCTGTTATTCTGTAATTCCATGCATTGCTTCTGGTTGTGCCTTCAGGTGGTTTGCAGACTAGGTTGATCCCCTCTTCTTTGTGGCAGCCTCTTAAATATTGGAAGACTGCTATCATGTCCCTCCTGGACCTTCTAGAACGCAATCCATTTGCAAGCTTAAATTTGTTTTTTCTCCCTCCCTCCCTCCCTCCCCCCTCTCTCTCACACACAGACTACACACCCCACATTAATTTAAGGAAAATTGCACCCTTCGGAATTGAATGGCCTTGATTTCGCCAAGAGTAAACTAGAGGCACGGTGTTGTGGCCTGCCAGTGGCCTGCACAGATTGTGGCTGATTTCGACGACGCAGAGGCTGGTGTGGTATCGCGCCAGCAGACTATGCAGCTGGCGCTCGAGTCGGACAGCAAGGAGGCTGAAGAAGAGGTGGTGCCAGAGGCAGAGACTCAGCCAGGGCCTTCAGAACCTCCAGAGGTTCCTTCAAGTGAAGAGAGTGAAGTAGAGGAGTCTCTTCTCAATGCATGAGCACGCAGGGCTGCCAAAAGGCAGGAGTGGCTACTCAGGAGGAGGTCTCCTCGAGAGTAAGTCTTGGGGCTAATTGGCCACTCCCTAAACCTATTTAAGTTTGCACACAGCTGGCAAATGTTGCAGGAAACAACGCATGTTCGTCCGGTCACTCACTGAGCATTTGAGAATGAAGTTTCCTTGCAAACCTGGTTTCTGGGCTAATTGCCAACTCTTGTAAGCCTTTATCTAATCTTTGGAATTCGTGGAAGGCTGTTAAGGACATTTTTAGTAATAGCCTGCATTTGAAAAAAAGACAGTTTGTAGTAAACGGAGTTGTTCGGAGTTTTGTGTGTGCTACATTTCTTGGGTTCCTTAGCTGGGGCAGAACACACGGCGAAAAGGTTCTCTGGAGGAGTCACTTCTTTCCTGGAGATCAGATCCAGTCTCTTGGATAGTTCTCCATGACTGATGCTGTGGGACAAACATGGGTAGTCCAGAACATCCTCGGTCCATTAGTGATGCCAAATGGGGCCAGGCTAAAGAGCTGCTGAGCATCCATCTGCCAGCAGATATGCCTGGCTGCCTCAACTGTCCACCAGATGTCTCCATCTTCCCAAATGGAGGGTTTCCCCAGAGGTTCAGGCTTAAAGTCATTTCCTGGAGGGTTCACACAAAGCCCCACCCCAAAGGAAGATGGCCGAATCTCTCCATGTTGACTTTATCACTTACCACTTCTTGGACCAGCGGACAGTTCTAAAGCAGCATAATAGCAATAGCACTTAGGGTTATATACCGCTTCACAGTGTCTTACAGCCCTCTCTAAGCAGTTTACAAAGAAAGAGCCTTGGTGGTGCATCAGACTAAAAAGTGCTGTTAAGTAGTACCAGCTGCCTGCAATTACTGCAAGTTCAAATCTCACCAGGCTCAAGGTTGACTCAGCCTTCCATCCTTTCGAGGTAGGTAAAATGAGGACCCGGATTGTGGGGGCAATAAGCTGACTTTGTATAAAAAAAAGAACACTGCTTTGGGGGACGGGGGGCAAAGCTCTACTAAGCAGGTATATACAAAAGTATGAAGGCTATTGCTTAATGCATTGTAAGCCACCCTGAGTCTCCAAAGAAGGGCGGCATATAAATCGAACCAATAAATAAATAAATAAATACAGAGTCAGCCTATTGCCCCCAACAATCTGGGTCCTCATTTTACCCATTTTGGAAGGATGGAAGGCTGAGTCAAGCTTGAGCCGGTCAGGATCGAACTGCGGGCAGCCGGCAGCCAGCAGAAATTGCCTGCAGTACTGCATTCTAACCACTGCACCACCAAGATCATCCCAGCCTCCATGTCTTGATTTCGAACATTATTACAAAACACGAGTTTTTAGCATGGCCTTATAATTTTTGACATGACAAATTTTTATTAGAAAAGCCAAAATTGAAAAAAGTATAAAAATAGAAAAAGTACAAAAATAATGATTTCTTTTGTTATCCAAAAAGGTTGAAGGGGGAAGCTGAGCACCCATGAGAAATGGCCAGCTCTTTATTCCATGGCTGTTTAATCCACTTTGCGTGAAGAAAAACCTTGAACAAAGGAGAAATGAAGATTTTTTTTAATACTGGTTCTGTGGGCATGGCTTGGTGGGCGTGGTGTGGCTTGGTGGGCATGGCGGGGAAAGGACACTGCAAAATCTCCATTCCCTCCCCACTCCAGGGGAAGGATATTGCAAAATCTCCATTCCCTCCCCACTCCAGGGGAAGGATATTGCAAAATCTCCATTCCCTCCCCACTCCAGGGGAAGGATATTGCAAAATGCCCATTCCCTCCCCACTCTGGGGCCAGCCAGAGGTGGTATTTGCCGGTTCTCTGAACTATTCAAAATTTCCGCTACCAGTTCTGCAGAACCTGTCAGAACCTGCTGGATTTCACCCCTGCCTCTGGGCAATTGTGATGAGGAGAAGGCAGGGGATCTCCTTAGGTGACAATTTTGGGGGAAGGAGGGAGATTTCCTGGAATGAAAAACACATTATTCTTTGTTGTAAAAACTGCCCTTTTAAAGGTTGGAGGAAATATAAAAGGGAAGGACAGTTTAGATAATAGGAAGTGGGTCTCATAGGGAGGAAAACGTCCTGGTTTTTTAACCTTCTGAACAATAATTCCCTTTCCGAACCTCAGTAACAGTAACAGAGTCGGAAGGGACCTTGGAGGTCATCTAGTCCAACTCTCTGCTCATGCAGGAGGCCTGTACCAGGGATTTGAACCGCTGAACTGCCAACCTTTCTGATCGACAAGTTCAGCGTCTTAGCCACTGAGCCACCTAGTTAGGCTAAATGTGAAGTATGTTTCATTACAAGGCTTCAGCGGACTTTATGGAGTTAATTCCCTAAACTCTGCTGAAGACGTTACCTAGAAGGGTAATAAAATGTTTGGAAACCAACCCACAAGTTCGGAGAATGAACCTTCACCCTCATCCTACTCCCGAGCTACAGATATTCGCCACTATTGCAAAATAATTCCCTTGTTAAGGTTGTGTGAATAAATACGTGGATGACCTTGGGATTCGTTGTCTAGTTTTGAAATAAACAAACACTAGCCAAACCAACGTCAAAACTGACCAAGAGAAAACAATGGTAATTTTATTTACTACTTCGCAAAGAGGGCGTCCCACCACGCACACACAGCAGGGGTGGGTCCTACTTACCTTTACTACCGGTTCGCAACGGGATCCCACGAATGCATGCGCAGATCGTTTCTCATGACATCAGGGTCAGTGGGCGGAGCCTCCCACCGGTTTTACTACCGGTTCTATAGAACCGGTCTGAAACAGGGGCAACCCAGGGGTGAAATGCTCCTGGTTCGGACCGGATCGCCCGAACCAGTAGCGATGGCGGCGGGTGGTTCGGAGAACCGGTAGCAAAAATCCCTCCCCACCCTCATGCCCAGCTGAGCCACGCGATCATCAGAGGCTTTTTATTTTATTTTTAAAAGCATTTTTTCTACAACCTCTTCGGCCAAAAAAATGCTTTTAAAAGTAAAAACACAGCCTCTGCTGATCAGACAAGTCAGCTGGGATTGTCAGAGGCTTTTAAAAGCATTTTTTACAACCTCTTCAGCTGAAGAGGTTGTAGAAAAAATGGTTTTAAAAGTAAAAAAAAAAAAGTTGGCCACGCCCACTCAGTCATTACACCCAAGCCACGCCCACAGAACCGGTAGTAACAAATTTTACATTTCACCACTGGGGCAACCCACCACTGACATACAGGTATATTGGATACAGCCTAAATCAGTGATGGCGAACCTTTTTGGCACCTACAGCCCAAACCGAAATGCGCGTGTGCGAGAGCCCCAGAAATTTGAAGACCAGCTGTCCGGCATGCATAAGCGCGCCAGAAACCAGGAGAGCAGCTGGCAACGGCGCGTGTGCCCACAGAGAGGGCTCTGCGTGCCACCTCTGGCACCTGTGCCATAGGTTCACCATCACGGCCCTAAGTCATTAATATGTTTCCCTTATATTCTTCTTCCTTGAAGAGCACTTGGAGGCTCCAACTGGTCCAGAATGCGGCTGCGCGGGTAGTTATGTGCGCGACCCATTGTGCCCATGTGACACCTCTCCTGCGCGAGCTGCACTGGCTCCCAGTGGTCTTCCAGGTGCGATTCAAGGTGTAACCACCTTTAAAGCGCTCCATGGCTTAGGGCCGGGGTACCTCCGAGACCGACTTCTGCCACCAGTAGCCTCCCACCGGCCAGTTCGCTCCCACAGAGGGGGGCTCCTCAGGGTGCCATCGGCCAAGTTGGTGACACCTAGGGGGAGGGCCTTCTCTGTGGGTGCTCCTGCCCTTTGGAATGAACTGCCCCTCGAAATACGTAAGATTTCTGATCTCCGTGTATTTCGCTGCGCTCTTAAAACCCTACTGTTCCGCCAGGTTGGGCTATCTTTGTGAATGATTTTAAATTGGGTGTTTTAATTGGGTTTCAATTCTGAGCCAAAACTGTTTATTACTTTTAATTGGTTTTTAAATCGTTGTAAATATATTATGTTTTAACTGGCTGTACACCGCCACGAGTCCTTCGGGAGGAGGGCGGTATAGAAATTAAATTATAAATAAATAAATAAAATAAATATTCCCTATTGCTGTTATAAATTTTGCCTCCCACCTTTTCCTCACTGGCTTAGTACTCAGGCCATCACAACCTATCTGAAGTGTCTAAAGTGAATACATTATCTCTGCCCCATTACATCTCCTGTTACTCTAATTCTATCTCCCCCTGCCCTTATTTACAAATTTCCTTTTATGGTCCTAGTTCAGGGGTCAGCAATCTGCGGTTCCGGAGCCACATGTGGCTCTTTCAACCTTCTGCTGCAGCTCCCTGTCACTCAAAATATGCGTCACAACTGCCAACGTGCGACACCCACCAGCGTATGATTTATTGAGCTTTTCAACCCCCGGTAGGCCAACCATGGATAAATCCAAGAAAAGAAAAGTTCGAGAAGAAAACAGAATCTTTAATTCAACTATATATGCTAGTTTTGCGGCCGCTCAAGAAATAGTCAGGGACGGGAAGGGTTTTGTGGCTCCCGGTGTTTTCTTTTCTGTAGGAAACGGGTCCAAATGGCTCTTAGGGTGTTTAAGGTTGCAGACCCCTATCCTAGTTCCTAACTATCCTATCAGCAAATTCTGGTTATGGCCTGTTTCTAGCATCACAGAGCCCTCTAATCCTAGCTCCTACGTGCAATTCTCAAGCTTCAGCCTAGCTCATGAGATTAGAAACATATACAATGTACTTTGTTCACAGGTTAGCATATCTTCTGTAGTTTCGGTAAAAACAGAATCCAACTCACAAGTTCGGAGAACGAACCTTCACCTTCATTCTACAACCCGAACTACAGATATTCCCCACGATTGCAAAGTAATTCCCTTGTTAAGGTTATGCAAATAAATGTGTGGATGAACCTGGCAGACCGAGGGAAGAGATGCTTCTTAGGAAAACAATTGCAGAAGAGACGGAGGTGCCCCGGAGTGGTTAAAAGCTCAGGGAAAGAAAGTACAAAAGGATCTGCCTTCATAAATCAAGCAGTGAAAAGTGGCAGTTGGAGAACTTTGTACCGTCAGATTAGGCAAGATTCTGTTTCCTGCCTGGTGTAACGGGTGGGCCGATAGGCGGTCCTTGATCTAAGTTCCAGAAAGGCAGATGTGGACTGTGTGATTTGTACAATAAAATGGTTACTTGGCAGGATCTTTATGGAGATTCTCAATCATCCAGGGTTGTCCAAAAAGTGCTTTTTTTGCCCCCAAAGGCAACTGGACTTTTTTCCCCCTGTGTTTTTCTTTGAAAATGTTTTGCCTTCAGTAACAGAGTGGTCAATGCCTGGAATGCACTACCTGACTCTGTAGTTTCTTCCCCAAACCCCCAAAACTTTAACCTTAGACTGGCCACTGTTGACCTCACCCCATTCCTAAGAGGTCTGTAAGGGGGCGTGCATAAGTGCACCAGCGTGCCTTCCATCCCTGTCCTAATATTCCTTTTTACTCTTAAGTCTTTTCATGTATTCAAATTATGTTTATACTTTTACCTGTTATCTTATATACGGTTGACAAATAAACTTATGAGTCTGATTCTGATTCTTGGCCAAAAAACTTAGAACTGAACTGAACTTCAAATTGAAGAAGATTCTTGGAATATTTGCAAAGAAAACAACAACAACAGAAAGTCCAGTTGCCTTTTGGGGAAAAAAAAAACCTTTTGGGTCTTTATGGGGAGGGTTTTTTTTTGAGGGGGGGGGTTCCTGGCACCCATCAGCACCAGGGTATTTCCAGTTCACTTACGTCTCAGGAGGATCATGATCAAAAGCAGCAACAGCACAACAAGGATGGTCCCCAGCAGAGCAAATCTGTCTCTGGCTAAAGGAAGAGAAACACATTTTTGATTAGAACATAGAATAATAGAGTTGGAAGGGACCTTTAGAGGTCTTCTAGTCCAACCCCCTGCTTGAGCAGAAGACCCTGTATGATTTCAGACAAATGAGAAGGCCGGTGATAGAGCACCCACAACTTCTGAAGGCAAGCTATTCCATTGGTTGATTGCTCTTACTGTTAGGAAATTTCTAATTAGTTCTAAGTCGCTTCTCTCCTTGATTAGTTTCCATCCATTGTTTCTTGTCTTGCCTTTTGGAAGGTAGTTTGACGCCCTCGTCTTTGTAAGAGCCCCTCAAATATTGGAACAGTGCTAACATCTCACTCTTGGGATTTGGTGGGTGCTCTTTATTGGAGTTAAGGATTGGAGGCTGCTCTTGGGGCCTCCAGCACAGATGCTGAGTCCACTAGGATAGGATAGGGTAGGGTAGGGTAGGGTAGGGTAGGGTAGGGTAGGGTAGGGTAGGGTAGGATAGGATAGGATAGGATAGGATAGGATAGAAATAGAAATAGAAATAGAAATAGAAATAGAAATAGAAATAGAAATAGAAATAGAATGGAACGGAACGGAACGGAACGGAACGGAACGGAACGGAATATTATATTATATTATATTATATTATATTATATTATATTATATTAT
>WNWU01000377.1:144672-155571 GCA_012654045.1 Ptyas mucosa | reverse complement strand
ATATTATATTATATTATATTATATTATATTATATTATATTATATTATTGGCCAAGTGTGATTGGACACACAAGGAATTAGTCTTGGTGCCTATGCTCTCAGAGTACATAAAAAAAAATATATGTTCATCAAGAATCATAAGGTACAACACTTAACGATAGTCATAGGGTACAAATAAGCAATCAGGAGACAATATCAATATAAATCGTAAGGATACTACTAGGAGGCACTGAGCAGAGGAAGCATCTCCTCACTTGTTGGGCCCTCCGTGCTGGGATTTCATTTGGAGGACATCCCTTCCCTCCCAGGTCCATCCTTTCTTCAGAGAAAGAGATGGTTTTGGTTGATTAAAAAGTTCCCGATGCCCCCCTGGCACTTCTCTTGATGGATAACAAATGAAAAAAAAATCCGCTTCATTTCTCACAAAGACTATCCATGTGTCCTCAAGGCCTCATTTTCCTCTCCCCTGGTCAAAATCCACTTTGTACTCCTCCTCCAAATGTAGTTTATTCTGCATCCGAAGAAGTGGGAGGGGCAGCTGAGCCCTCCTTGCTTCAGACTTTCCACCATGCTGAAAATTCCCCTTGTATCTGCTCCAACCTCTCTGTATCTCTCCACTTTTCTCATTTTTTAAAAATTTTTTTTATTTATATGCCGCCCTTCTCCGGAGACTCAGAGCGGCTTACAATGCGCTAAGCAATATCCTTCATACTTTTTGTATATTTTATACAAAGTCAGCTTATTGCCCCCACAAACCGGGTCCTCCTTTTACCCACCTTAGAAAGGATGGAAGGCTGAGTCAACCTTGAGCCTGGTGAGAATCGAACTCGCAGTAATTGCAGGCAGCTGGATGTTAAATGCTGCCTTAGTAGGAGGCATTAGCCTCCTACGCCACTCAGGCTCCTTTCAGTCCGTTTTGTTCACTTTTTTTAAAAGGACGTCTTAATGTCTCTGTTCTAAAATAGATCCACTGAGATCCATCAAGGATCATCCCAGAAAGCAGAAAAAAAATACTTGCTATACAGAACAGAACAGAACAACAGGGTTGGAAGGGCGTTGCCCTAGCTCAACTCCGGCACGCGCATTTGATTTTCAGGCCTTCTGGGCCCACCGGAAGTCAGCAAACGGGCCATTTCTGGTCTCTGGATGGCCTTGGGATGGTGGTGGTGTGGGGAAGGCCCGTTTTTGCTCTCCCCAGGCTCCTAGAAAGCCTCTGGAGCCCAGGGAGGGCGAGAAACGGGACTTCCGGTCCTACCGGAAGTCAGCAAATGGGCAGTTTCTGGCTTCCAGAGGCTTTCTTGGAGCCTGGGGAGGGCGAAAAACGAGCCTACAGGGCCTACCGTGCCATCATGTGCCAAAAGCAGGAGCGCGGGGTGTGTGTGTCACTCGTGCATGCGTGCATTGAATGAGTGGTATAGGCACACATGCACATGACCCCCCCCTGCGCCCCCCGTTTTTGGCACGCCACGGCAAAAGGTTAGCCATCACTGCCCTACACCATTTCTGACAGATGGCAGGCCAGTCTTTTCTTGAAAGCTTCCGGTGACGAAGCACCCATAACTTTAGTAGGCAAGCTGTGTCATGGGTTGAATGTCCTCAGAAAATTTCTCCTTATTTCTCGGTTAAAACTCTCCTTGATCACTTTCCATCCATTCTTCCTTGTCTGACCTTCTGGTGCTTTTGAAAATATGGTGCATCCTCTCTGTGGCAGCCCCTCAAATATTGGAACACTGCTGTCATGTCTCCCCTGGTCCTGCTCTTTTCTAGACTAGCCATGCCCAGTTCCTGCAACTGTTCTTTATATGTTTTTGCCTCCACTCCCCTAATCATATTGGTTGCTCTTCTCTGCACTCTTTCTAGAGTCTCAACATCTTTTTTATAGTGTGGTGACCAAAACTGGATGCAGTATTCTAAGTGTGGTCTTACTAGGGCTTTATAGAGTGGTATTAGTTAGTACCTCCCATGATCTTTTTTTTAAAAAAAATAATTTTTATTAACCTGTTTTGTCTCTAAAAACAACATAAAAAACAACCACAGATACATAAAAACATTACAAAACATAACAACCAGTACATACCCTCTAAGATTATTTTACAGCTTTCTATATCGGTATACGTATTTTGCTTTTGTAGTTCTCTATTCTATCATATCTATTTACTTCTCGATAGTAGTATAATAACGTTACATCAATGTATATATTAACACACATAATAGTATTCATTGTTCTTATCAACTGATTTATATTCCTTTATATTTACCTCTCTTTGTTCAATGTTGTTCAATTACTCCAATTTAAGTTTCATCAGTACTAAGTTAAACATTTCCTGTTTTGGTTTTGATTTTTGAGCCAACTGCCAATTTTATTCCATACTTCATAATAATCCGAATCATCCCACGCTTTTAACTCCATAGTCATTTTGTCCATTTCTGCACATTCAAGAATTTTCCTAATTATTTTTTCGTCTGAGGGTATATTATTTTGTTTCCAGTACCTCCCATGATCTTGATTGAATCCCTCTGTTAATGCAATTGAAAAAAGCATTGGCTTTTTACGATTTACTAAATAGAAATGATAGACTAGAGTACTACAAAAGCAAAATACGTAAGTCGATACGAAATGCTGTAAAATTACCATTAATGTTATGTAATGTTCAGTACGTTATGTCTTGACGTGTTTTGTTTTTATATACGCGTGATTGCTTTTTGTGTTGCTTTTAGAAATTATTTTAAAAAAGCATTGGCTTTTTTGCAGTGGTGAAATCTATTTGTTACTACTGGTTCTGTGGGCGTAGCTTGGTGGGGAGTGGGGGGGGTGGTAATGTGACTGGGTGGGTGTGGCCATTTTTTTTTTACTTTTAAAACCAGTGAAGAGGTTGTAAAAAAATGCTCTCAAAAGGCTCTGACGATCCCAGCTGAGTTAAATGCCTCTGCCGATCCAAGCTGAGTTGCTTGATCGGCAGAGGCTTTTTTTCTTTTAAAAGCCTTTGATGATCCCAGCTGAGCCGCGCGATCATCAGAGGCTTTTTTTTTAACTTTTAAAAGCATTTTTTGGCAGAAGAGGTTGTAGAAAAAATGCTTTTAGAAGTAAAAAAAAAGCCTCTGATGATTGTGCGGCTCAGCTGGGCATGTGCGAGGAGGGGGGCAGGGATTTTTGCTACCGGTTCTCTGAACCACCCGCCTCTATTGCTACCGGATCGGCCGACCTGGTGCGAACCGGGAGCATTTCACCCCTGCTTTTTTGGCGGCTGCTGCTGCACCATTTTTCCTCCTGTTATAGCTCATATTCATAATGGTTCTTTCTGGAAGCCATTAACCATATGGAAGCCAAGAGCCATAATGGCTCTTTCTGGAAGCTTGGGATCGGGGGGGGGGGGGGGGGGATCCACCATGCATTTCTCAGAGATGCTCTGTCATTAACATCATCTCAGCAGAAGGCTCTATCAGAAGGACACAGGGATGATCCTTACTCTGCATCTCAAGATCTGAGATGGTTTCGCAGAGAACCTTTTCCCCCCTCATTCTTTCCAACATGGGTGCTTAATTCCCTTCCACTTACCTGATTCTTTCTTGAAAGCCAAAACCAGGGGCTCCTGCAAGCCCTCGTGCTCCAGGTGACACCAAAAATGATCCCTCTCCTTGGGGTCGATCTCAATGTTGAGGCAGACATAATAGGTCCCGTCTGAGTTGGGAGCCACATTCCTATGGAGGGTCTCGTACTTGCAGACCTCTTCGTCCCTCATCCAGGTGGCCTGGATCTCCTTGGGGTAGAAGCCCAAGGCCTGGCAGATGAGAGTCTCCACATTGTCCCTGGCAGTCTTGTGGGTCACCTTCCCCACTGGAGGTTCTGCAAAAACCAGGAAACAAAATGATTTCAGAGCAGGACTGTCCTCCTATGACGTGGCCTGTATCACTCTCTCTGCTTCTCTCCTGAACGTCTAGGAGGCTTCAAAGGTTAGACATACTAGAGCCCCCTTGAAAGCCAGGTGCAAGGTTGGCTTGTTCCCAAAACAGGACCTCCCTCCCCACCTGCTGTTGTGGCCCGCCAGCAGCCTGTGCAGCTGGTAGCTGATTCCGACAGCGAGGAGGCTGGTGTGGTGATTCGCCAGCAGCCTGTGCAGCTGGCACATGAGTCAGACAATGAGGAGGATGGAGAAGAGTTGGTGCCAGAGGCGTGAGGAGGATGGAGAAGAGTTGGTGCCAGAGGCGGGGATTCAGCCAGGGCCTTCAGAACCTCTAGAAGCTCCCATAAATGAAGAGGAAGAAGAGGAGGAGCCTCTTCTTGACGCATGGGCGTGCAGAGCTGCCAAAAGGCAGGAGTGGTTCCTCAGAAGGAGGTCTCCTCGAGAGTAAGGCTTGGGGCTAATTGGCCACTCCCCTAGCCTATTTAAGGAATGACGACGACTGAGGCAATTTGCAGAAAACAACTTCGTTCATATTCTTTTGCGTATTGACTCCAGAAACATCTGATTGGCTCTTGCTTCTCTCGTGTCATTTTTCCTGCAAATTGCTTCTGGGCATTCTGCCAACCACAGTAAGCTTACGGTTATCTGAAAGACTGTACCTCAGAATTGAGTTATTATTCCTTGGATTCTTGTCGGCTGTTAATGAAGTTAAATTAACAGCCCTTGTTCAGAAAAGACTGATTTAAACTGTACTTGTGTTTGAACAACTACTAAGAAAGCTCATTAGTAGTCCTTAATTAGTAAACTAAGGTTTGTATGGACTTTGTGCGTGCTGCGTCCATTATGGTCCATAGCTGGGGCAGAACACCTGCATCCTCAAATGTCCAGCCTAGAGAGATCCCCAAGTTTTCTTCTCCAATGGACTCACCTGTCCTCTGCAGAGCTTCCTTCCCATAGGACAGGTATCTCTTCAGCCATACAATGCAGGTCTCCTCCAGGAAGTGTTTATTTTCCTGAAACCACCTTGGATCATCCTCCCACTTCTCCTTGACCTTCTGAGCCTGGGGCTGAGCTGTCACCCATCTGACGGTTTCCTTGTCGAAGCTGATGAAGTCCATCCCATTGTAGCCATAGTGGAAATACCCTCCTTGGCTCCCGTCTTCCCCGAGTTCACAGCCCAAAATTGCCTGCCAGGTGTGAAGCCCTGAAGTAGAAACTCAATGAGATTGGAAAAGGTGGGGATTCCTCCCCCTCTCCCCCATGCGCTCCCTTCTCTCCCCCTCCTCACCAGGGATTTCAATCTCTTTCTATATCAGTGCTTCTCAAATAGTGGGGCGCGCCCCCCAGGGGGGGCGCGAGGCTCCGTAAAAGGGGGCACGTTTGACCTCGGCAAACACTGTCATAACAAGCTAAGCCCCGTGTTTATGTCTCTGTATTTAATCAAGAGAACAACGGGAGCATCTGATTGGCTGTCCAAAACCCTTGTGACACGAGCCTGTCGGAGCCATCTTTAGTGTGGGACGTCCGTCCACACTTACTTTGTTGCCCGACGGATGTGCGCCCAATTGATGCTCAAATGACTGACAATGACCTTCTCCTGTGAAACATAACGCTGCCCCAATTAATCAAACTTGCTAAAGAAATCGGGCTACCGCTGCTGACATTTGCATCGATAGTGAGCATTAAGCCAGTACATGTGACTGCGCAGGCTCCTCCCTTTCAAGGAGAACAGACCTTTTTCTAATAATGATACTATTTTTTTAATAATGATACTATTTACAGTCACGCGGGGGGCACGAAAAATGTTTTCTTCTTCCTAGGGGGGCATGACAGAAAATAATTGAGAAGCACTGTTCTATATGAAGAAGACATGGATTTTATTTGTTGTAGTTGTAGTTAGCAGCTACAGAAATGTTTTACAAATAAATAGAGGCAGAAGTGCCCTTGAAAAGGAAGGGTTTTTTTTCTTCTCTTTCTCTATTCCCCCTCCCAAAGAAAATAAATCACATCTTTGCTCCTGGCAAAGAGATGGAGAAGAAATGGAGGTAGTGACAGATTTTATTTTCCTGGACTCTAAGATCACCGCAGACGGGGACTGCAGCCAAGAAATTAAAAGATGCTTGCTCCTGAGGAGGAAAGCTATGGCAAACCTAGGCAGCATGCTAAAAAGCAGAGACATCACCCTGCCAACAAAAGTACGCATAGTCAAGGCGATGGTTTTCCCAGTTGCAATATATGGCTGTGAAAGTTGGACCATAAGGAAGGCTGAGTGCCAAAGAATGGAGGCCTTTGAACTAAAATTATCTGCCACAATGTCCTTCTTGTCAATGACTACTTCAGCTTCAATCACAACAATACATGACCAAATAATAGATACCAACTCAAGATAAACTGCTCCAAACTCAATTGCAGACTTCAGTAACAGAGTGGTCAATGCCTGGAATGCACTACCTCTTTAGTTTCTTCCCCAACCCCCCCAAACTTTAACCTTAAACTGTCTACTGTTGACCTCACCCCATTCCTAAGAGGTCTGTAAGGGGCGTGCATAAGTGCATTAGTGTGCATATCGTCCCTGTCCTAATATTCCTTTTTTACTTACTCTTTTCACGTACTCAAATTATGTTTATACTTTTACCTGTTATCTTATATATGCTTGACAAATAACTTTATAATTATGATTATGGTGCTGGAGAAGACTCCTGCGAGTCCCTTGGACTGCAAGGCAATCCAACCGGTCAGTCCTAGGGGAGATCAACCCTGACTGCTCTTTAGAAGGCCAGATCCTGAAGATGAAACTCAAATACTTTGGCCACTTAATGAGAAGGAAGGACTCACTGGAGAAGAGCCTAATGCTGGGAAAGATTGAGAGCAAAAGAAGAAGACGACAGAGAATGAGGTGGCTGGATGGAGTCACTGAAGCAGTCGGCGTGAGCCTAAATGGACTCCAGAGGGTGGTAGAGGACAGGAAGGCCTGGAGGAACATTGTCCACGGGGTCGCGATGGGTCAGACATGACTTCACAACTAACAACAACAACAATCTCTTTGCATCCTTAGAGACCAAAACAGACAAAGAAATCCTGCCATTTGGATTCCTGCAATGCATGTGTGGGTAATTTCATACTTGCTTTGCAGTCCATGTTTTTTTGCTGTGTGTGTGTGTGTGTGTGTGTGTGATTGTTCTGCTTCCATTCCACAATCTCTGGGAACTTGTTTCTTTGCTTGATGGCTGAAATGACAGAGTGGTGGAAGGGGAGAACTGAGAGTGAATTCACGGCTGAAGGGAAGAATCTGCCTGCTCACCTTCATTCTGGGGGTGGAAGTTCTGCACACTCTCCAGGTCAGCCGTGAACACACGCTTAGGATCCAGGAAGGTCTTCACCTCCACCCCCTCCATCCAAGGCACCAGAGGCTCCAACTTCCTGGTGTGGTTGTCATAGCGAGCGATGGGCCGGTCATCCAGGTGGACCATGGAGAGAAACTGGGGGAGCTCCTGGTTGGGCTCTGACACTTGCAGGTAGGAATAAGACAGGGAGTGTTTGGAAGAGCCTGGAAAGGGAAGCGGTAAAGGGTCAGAATTAGGAGCTCTACAACTCAGGACCGTCTCTGAATCTCACTGTCATCAGGAACCCTCTTTTCGATTTATGGTACCAATACCGTGTTTCCCCGAAAATAAGACCCTGTCTTATATTTTTTTGAACCTTGAAATAAGTGCTTGGCTTTATTGCCATGCGCTCAAAAGCCTAATTGGGCTTATTATCAGGGGATGTCTTATTTTGGGGGAAACAGGCTAAAGGAGAATGTCATTCCGAGTAATGAACTCTGGGAAGTCAGGATTCTGATGCTTTGCTCGCGTTCAAGAATCCCTTTATTGAGTACATCATATCGCAGTGATGGCGAACCTTTTCGGCACCGAGTGCTCGGAAACATAAAACGTGTGCGCTCATCAGGGCCACGCTTTGGAAAAGCTGAGCTTCTGGGTTCTAGCATGCATGCATGCCGGACGATCAGCTGGCCGGCGCACATGTGCAAGCCGGTTTTCGGCATTGCTGCACGCATAAAGGGATCGCGCTCCAGAAAAGCCAAACTTCTGGGTCCTGGTGCGCAATCAGCTGGCCCGTGCACATGCACGCTTTGGTTTTCAGTATTGCTGTGTGCACAAAGGAAAGCTGATCGTCCTGCACGCATGCGCACCAGAAAGCCTGAAGACAAACAGGCAAGGCTGCATCTTCCAGGCGACAGGGCTTTGCATGCCACTTTGGGCACGCGTGTGATAGGTTCGCCATCATGGTCATATTGGCACTTAGAAAGATGAAGCTAGCTCTAAATTATTCCTGTGCATAGGATAGTTAAAAGAATAGGATTCCCCCCGACCCCTAAGGTCTTTCAGGACACATGGGCCAATCAGTCCAGTTACAGGTTCCCATCCTCCTCCAACAGGTGTCCGATGACATGAGCTTGGTTCACATGCCAGGTTATGACTAACCAGCTGAGACACCAGATTCCTAAGACCACCTTGAATGGCAACCAAGAAATGAAGCAGAAGTAAGCATGGTTTCAATTGAAGTTGTTTTGCAGGTTGACAGAGAATATTTGTAGCTCAAGGTAGAAATGAGAGGTCCTTGGTGATATCTGAACTTGCTTGTTTTCTTGCAAATGTTTCACTACTCAGTTTCACTACCCAAACCAGTGCTAGTGCTAGCACTGATGATGTTACCTACTTTGGTTAATGAAACCTCTGCAAGAAAACAAGCAAGCTCAAACTTATGGTGGTCCTTTAACAGTCCTGTTTGTAAACCTGGAAGGGGGCATTTTCCCCAGATAGTTTTGAGTGACCCTAAAAAAGCTAAAGGGATCCCTTGGAAATGGATCTTTCTGGATCAGCCAGCTGGAGCACTAGAAGCAGTTCTGACCTCCTGAGCTGCTTTTAAGAGAACAGAATAACACAGCTGGAAGGGACCTTGGAGGCCTTCTAGTCCCACCCCCTGCTCAGGCAGGAAACCCTACATTAGTGGCCAAAATTGTGCAAACCTTTTGAGAAAAGTGTATTTTCTAAAACTAGCTAATAACACCACTATTTTTTGGAGTAGAACCGGGGTGAAATCCAGCAGGTTCTGACAGGTTCTGGAGAACCAGTAGCGAAATTTTTAATAGTTCAGAGAACCAGCAAATACCACCTCTGGCTGGCCCCAGAGTGGGATGGGAATGAAGATTTTGCAATATCCTTCCCCCAGGAGCGGAGAGGGAATAGGGATTTTGCAGTATCCATCCCCTGGAGTGGAGAGGGAATGGAGATTTTGCAGTATCCTTCCCCTGCCACACCCACCAAGCCACACCACGCCCACCAGGCCACGCACACAGAACCGGTAGTAAAAAAAAAATAGATTTCACCACTGAGTAGTACCATAAAGTTATATATCAATGGGAAGATAATTTAATCGAGAATGTAATGCAATAACTTTTATGAAGGATGTGCTATTAGAATAGCAGTTATAAAGAAGAAAAGTGAAACGAGATATACAAAAATGATCACCATAGAAAAAAAACAAGATATAGAAAAATTATCACCATGTCAGTTAATACTTAGTTGGGTAGCCGTTAGCATGAATGACGGCCTTACAACATCTTCCCATGGAGTGAACCAAGTCTTTTAGTTCTGCAGCTGTTATAATGTGAAACCAAGTTTGAGGGATTGCTTCTGTTAACTGGATTTTATTGCTGGGTGGCTTCTGACTAGCCAGTTTCTTTAGTTGGCTCCATAGATTTTCTTGCTTTTCTTTTTTTTAAATTTATAAACTTTATTAACAATTAAATAAATACACACAAAACATATAAAACGAAACACAACAGAAAAGAAATACAATATACATTAAAACATTAAGACAGTTATATATATTCAATCCTTTGAAGCGTCTGTTTCGTAGTGATATCTCCAATTACACAATAGTACGTATTCCCATAGATCTTAACTCACTGATTTCTTTACATCTTAACCTTCTCTTCTCTTCTGCTCTCTAGGGCTACTCCCCCCCCCCCCCGTGTTCTGTATATTATCTATACTTTCTAGTCACTCTCTCTAATTCTTTTACTGCCTATGAAAAGGTGGTACCTACTCCACTAAGCTTTCATTCTGTCTGGACAGGTTGGACAAAAGAATTAAAGGACAAAGAAGATACCGAATTTTATAAAATGTGGGATAAACGGTACCATTGGAATAGGGTCGCTGAAGAAGGAAGATAAACCAAGCTCCATAGATTTTCAATTGGGCTAAGGTCTGGGCTATTCCCAGGCCATTCCAGCTCTGGAATACGATTATCTTGAAACTCCGGGAAAAAAAAGATGGTGTTATTAGGCATCAAACCTCAAAAATACACTTTTCCCAGAAGGTTTCCACAATTTTGGCCACTACTGTGTATCATTTCAGAGGAACGGTTGTCCAATCTCTTCTTTAAAAACTGTTGGAGCATTCACAACTTCCGGAGGCAAGCCCTTCCAATGATTAATTGTCCTAATGGTCAGGACTATCTATAACTCTCATCACACTCACACCAAACACCCTTACATTGGTGCAAGAAGGCTCGCCACGACTGGCCCCACCCCTTTTGGGTTTCCAAGGGCGCCTGCCTTCTGGGAGAAGCAACTTGATTTCCGGAGATGGAACAAAGACTGATCTCTAGCAAAGATCAAAGCAGGGCAAGGAGAAAAAGGGAAAGTGGGGGAAAACCCAGATCACTCATTGGGTCCCTAAGGGCAGGAAAGCCAAGATTCGACAGGTGCAACAATGAAAGCCAAGATTCTGCAACACTGAAAGCCAAGATTCTACACGTGCAACACTGAAAGCCAAGATTCTACACGTGCAACACTGAAAGCCAAGATTCTGCACGTGCAACACTGAAAGCCAAGATTTTGCACGTGCAACAATGAAAGCTAAGATTCTACCGTACATGTGCAACACTGAAAGCCAAGAGTCTACACGTGCAACACTGAAAGCCAAGATTCT
>WNWU01000377.1:128360-141054 GCA_012654045.1 Ptyas mucosa | reverse complement strand
TCTATATCATCTATCTATCTCTATCATCTATCTATCTATCTCTCTATCTTTATCTATTTATCTATCTGTATATATCTATATCTATCTAATCTATCTATCTCTATCTATCTCTATCATCTATCAATCCTTATCATCTATCTTTATCTGTCTTCATCTATCAATCTATCTTTATCTAATTTATCTATCTCTATCTATCTCTATCATCTATCAATCTTTATATCATCTATCTTTATCTCTGTCTTCATCTATCAATCTATCTTTATCTATAGCTATCTAATCTATCTCTATCTGTCTATCTATCTATCTATCTATCTATCTATCTTCCTTTCTTTCTCTTTTCTTCCTTCCCACCTACTTTCTTTCTTTCTTTCTTTCTTTTTCTTTCTTTCTTTCTTTCTTTCTTTCTCTTTCTTTCTCTCTTTCTTTCTTTTTCTCTTTCTCTCTCTTTCATCTTTCTTTCTTCTCCCTCCCTCCCTTCTTTCTTCCTGTCACTCTAAGCCATTTAGAATATAGAATAACACGAGTTGGAAGGGACCTTGGAGGTCTTCTAGTCCAACCCCCTGCTCAGGCAGGAAACGCTATCTGACCATTTCAGACAAACGCCTTCCTGCCTCCTTTTTCTTTCGGCTTTGCCATCAAAGGGGCCTTAGTCGCTGTCTTCCCGGGGCGAATCCGGAGTCGTTCCGAAGCGAAGACCCTCCATCTGAGGGGTTTGATTGGTTCTCGACCGTGCCCATAGTCTGGATGGGCGGGACCAGAAGGAGTGGCCGGCGATGAGCTGGAGGATGAGGGGCTGGGGAGGGGCGGCTTCAGATTTGGTGGTACTTGGCGGCCGCTGACATGGGGACGGAGCTTTCGTGCCCGGCGCCCCTCTTACTCTTGGGGGCGAGAGAGCCAGGGAAGCCTCCCAGGACTTGCAGTTTGCAGGAGGGAAAGAAAGGTGGGTAGAAACATTTAGGCCGGCCGGTTCGAATCCCTAGTATAGCTCTCCTGCGTGAGCAGGGGGTTGGACTAGATGACCTCCAAGGTCCCTTCCAACTCTGTTAATGTTAATTCGAAAAACTCCCTCGACGTCTTTGTGCCGGGCTGAGTCCCGTTTAATAACTTTTCCTCGAGTAGGTAATTTATACATTTAACTGCGTCACAATGTTAATAAAGTGTTGAATTTTTTTTATATATATATTTTTGAGAAAATTTTTATTTTAAAACAAAAACAAAACATAAAACCATCATCATTCCAAACAATTCCAAACAGTCAATCTAACGGTTCATATTCTCTTGTGCATAAATCCATTTCTAAAATACCAATGGATAGATAATAAATCATGGAACTGAAGTATGAAATATGGGGTTGATGTAAAGATAAAATATCTGATGTTTTTTTTTCTATAAAAGATATAAGTTTCTGTTATAAATTGGTATTTTAGAAATGGATTTATGCACAAGAGAATATGAACCGTTCGACTCACTGTTTGTAATTGTTTGGAATGATGACGTTTGAATTTTTTGAGAGAGAGAAAAAAGGAAGAATAATCCGCACACTGCCAAGCGTTCCTCTGTGCCGGTTCTGTCACGTGGCTGTGCCCAAACTCGAGCCTTCCTCCGCCCCCTTCCCCCCCCCCCAAACAGAAAAGGGTAAGAAAGTACAAGCAAAAATACATCAAATACATTAAAGCCACCAGAGAAAAGGAAGTAGACCATTGTTAAACGAGAAGTCTCTTTTCCAGAATTTCCGCACCTGTACAGCAACTTTGGATCTCTAAAGATAAAGGTAAAGGTTCCTCTCGACTAGTACTATGTGCTAGTCGTTCCCGACTCTAGGGGGCGGTGCTCATCTCTGTTTCAAACCTGAAGAGCCAGTGCTGTCCGAAGACGTCAACATTGTTCAGCATTGGGCAGTGCATCCTCTTAGTCTCTCTTTACTGTTTCCAATGTGTGAGTCTATCAACAACAGGGGGAGATGGGCTCAGTTTCCTCCCTTGAAGGCTGATTCACCCTTCCATGGTTACGATCCGTGGTTACAGGCAAAAGTGCGCATGACAGTCAGCCTCTTAAGTGGAGCCGAGGCAGGCAGATGGAGAGTTTGGCCCCACTCTTTTTTTTGGAGGGTGGGGGCTAGGCAAATGTTTAATTTCTCTGCAGTATAAAACACTCCATTGTCTGGCATCTGTGACTCTGTGCACGCTGGCACTAATGGGCTTGAAGACAGTCGGCACCTTGGTCATCGTGCTGGGGTACTGTGGCTGTAAGTAGCTAAATCGTAATCGTAATAATAATCATAATATTGTGTCTTGCAAATTGAAGTCAAGTGATTGTGGAGGAATAAATCAATGGTTGTACCAATAGGAATAGGAGCCCTTGGAGCAATACCCAAGGGGCTGCCTAGATACACTGAAATTTTGAATGTATTAAAGCTGAATAGCCTGACTTTGCAAAATAAATAAATAAATAAAACCTTGGAATTGCTTATATATTCAGACGCTACCTTAACAGTTCTTAGGTTCTTCGTTAGGACTTGAACTGTTAAATTTTTACCAGTCTTAGACTGGGAATTGAATCAAAGATTAATAGTAACAAGAACAACAACAATAAGAGTAATAATATTACTATTGGTGTACCTGTAGTTGCGCTGCTGAAGATCAACAAACAAAGAGATAAAAAGTGGGGGGAGTAGCTGGGCTGTCATGAATCTGATGAGATGAGCTGGGGGCTGGTATGGTTGCCTGGTCCAGCCTGGCATATAGGTATTGAGGACTAGTGTCCTGCGTGGGACTCCTTCTCAGTTGTTGCGAGACTTGTTCAGTGGTGAAATGTAAAATTTTGTTACTACCGGTTCTGTGGGCGTGGCTTGGTGGTGGTGGTGGTAATGTGATTGGGTGGGCATGGCCAACTTTTTTTTCTTTTAAAAACATATTTTCTACAACTTCTTCGCATATGTATGTATGTATGTATGTATGTATGTATGTATGTATTTCTCTTTAGCCAGGTTCTACCTATGAAAGCCAAGATTTTATGCAACTCTAGTTCTGTGAAATCTCATTCACAAGTTTCTGGGCTTTTTTTTTTCTTCTGAATGAGAAGAATGAGATTTCACAGAACTAGGGCTACATAAAATCTTGGCTTACGTAGGTAGAACGTGGCTAAAGAGAAATACACATAATACCTACGAAAAAGAAAGAAAAACAAATATTGTACCTTTACAGGGAGGATACATGAGATGAGGGTGTGGCTAACTGAAGAGGCCTTATAAGGCCGAAATAGATCTATCTTAGTCTCCCAATGGGCAGCAAAGAGTCTGCTCGCTGCTAGAAGAAAAAAAAAGCCCAGAAACTTGTGAATGAGATTTCACAGAACTAGGGCTGCATAAAATCTTGGCTTACGTAGGTAGAACGGTAAACAAGCATAAAAGCCTCCATTGTGTCTTTTTACTGGGTCGATTGCCATCCTCTCAAATAATAAAAAAAAACCCAAACATCTCCAGGAGAAAACAAACCGGTTCACACTGTGTTGGTTATGTTACGTGGTGTTAACTAATGAACTAACTCAGGAAGAAGGCCCCGGGTGACAAAATGAATGAAAAGGGGCTGGATTTCCAGGGGATGAGAAGAAGGAGAAGAAGAAGGAGAAGGAGATCGTCTTTGGTTGGAAAGACCGGAGAAGGGAGAATTTCTGCCTCCTGGAAGAAGGAGGTGGAGAATCCCTTGAAGCTGATGTCTGGAGTCTTTTTGTCCCAGTGGGTCATTTGCCCTTTTCTCCATTCTTTGTTTCTTCCTTCCTTTCCCTTTTTTCCCTTCTTTAGCTCTTTTTGGGGAAAAAAAGATGACTTACCTTTTGATTTCCTTCCTCCCTCTCCTTCCCATTTCCTTTCCTCCCTCCCTCCCTCTCCTTCTCCCTCTTTCTCATTCCAATCTCCTTCCTTCCTTCCTTCCTCCCCCTCCCTCCTTCCTCCTCCTCCTCCCTCTCTCCTTCCCATCCCTTCCCCTCCCTCCTTCCCCTCCTCCCTCCTTCTCCTTCCCCTCTCCCTCCCTCCTTCCCCTCCTCCCTCCTTCCTATCTCCCTCGCTTCCCCTCCTCCCTCCTTCTCCTTCCTATCTCCTTCCTTCCTTCCTCCCTCCCTCCCTCCCCTCCTCTCTCCCTCCCCTCCTCCCTCCTTCTCATTTCCATCTCCTTTTCCTTCCTTCCTTCCTTCCTTCCTCCCTCCCTCTCTAACAAATTATTGTTAGATTTCTTTTGCCCTTTCCAATCCTGCTTGTTCATATCTCCTCCTGCTTTTGCCTGCCTTCTGTTCAGTTTTGTTCAGTGTTTGGTGTTATTAATAAATAAACAAATAAATAAACAAGCTACACTCTATTGTTGGCCATATTAAGCGAAGGCTGCAGCTCTTTGGATTTGGATATAAAATTTTCCAGGTGCATACAAAGCTGAAAATAACCCAATATATTTGCATTCTCCTTAACGACAATCTGCGTTAGGTGTCACTTTGCCCTCTACCCATCTGTTCATTTTTTGGCTCCCTCTCCCCAGCCAGTCCTGGCAACACCATCAGAGAGGAAGGTGGCAGGATTGAACCAGGGATGGTATAGCCCTGCCCAGCCAGGCATCCATCTTAATCCATCTTAATCCTACAAAACCAGGATCAACCTATTCTCCAAAGCACCAGAAGGCAGGAGAAGGAAAGAATGGATAGAAACTCATCAAGGAGAGAAACAACCTGGAATTAAGGAGAACCTTCCTAATAGTGAGGACGATCAGCCATTGGAACGGCTTGCCTTCAGATGTTGTGGGTACTCTATCACTGAAGGTTTTTAAGAAGAGACTGGACAGCCACTTGTCTGAAATGGTATAGGAGGCTGGACTAGAAGATCTCCAAGGTTCTTTCTTGGAGTATCTCTTTTACTAAAGTATCTCTTTTGCTAAAAATTACTAAGCTGCAAAAGGGCTTTTAGAAATGGGGGAAAGGGATCAGTTCTATTATCTGTATATACAGGCCGTCCTTGACTTACAACCACAATTGAACCCAACATTTCTGTTGCTAAGCAAGACAGTTGTCCGGAGTTACCTTGAGATAAGATGGGCGGCCTATAAATTTTATAAATAAATAAATAAAAAGAAAGAAAGAAAGAAATGAATTTTGTCCCCTTTTAAAACTTTTCTTGCCCCAATTGTGACGTGAATCACTGCAGTTGCTACATTAGTAGCACAGTTGTTGAATCTGCCTTCCTGGTTCACTTTGCTTGTCACAAGGTCCCAAAAGGGGATCTCGGGACACTGAAACCGTCATAAATATGAGCCCATTGCCAGGGATCCAAATTTTGACCCCCTGATCATGGGGATGTTGCAATGGTTAAGTCACACTTTTTCAATGCCGCTGTAACTTTTAACTTCATTAAATGAGTGGTTGTAAGTTTAGGACTACCTGTACTGCTACTCCAGAGCTGCAAACTTAGATGTAAGATCCGCCTCTCATCAGCTTGACTCACTGGCCAACTGCACAAACCTTTGTTTAGCTGCCTTCTTACAAGGAGCAGCTATTCAGTGGATAAGCTGTTCAGTGGATAAGCTGTTCAGTGGAGCCTGAGTGGCGTAGCAAGCTAATGCCTCCTATTAAGGCAGCATTTAACATCCAGCTGCCTGCAATTACTGCAAGTTCTAATCTCACCAGGCTCAAGGTTGACTCAGCCTTCCATCCTTTCTAAGGTGGGTAAAATGAGGACTCGGTTTGTGGGGGTAATAAGCTGACTTTGTATAAATATACAAAAAGTATGAAGGCTATTGCTTAACACATTGTAAGCCGCCCTGAGTCTCCGGAGAAGGGGGGCATATAAATATAAATAAATAATTTTTTTTAAAAAATTCCAAAATTCTCCTTAAATCCAAATAATTCTTTTCCTTAGAAAGGTTCTGTCTGAGACCCAAATCAGTTGTAGGGGGTCAAGGAATTATGCAGCAGCTGTTCAGATGAAGTTGGAGACATTGACACAAACTTGTAGTGTTTTATTATATATATGAGGACCCAGATTGTTGGGGGCAATATGCTGACTCTGCAAACTGCTTAGAGACGGCTGTAAAAGCACTGTGAAGTGGTATGTAAATCTAAGTGCTATTGCTATCTATCTATCATCTACCTGTGGTGGCGCAGTGGTTAGACTGCAGTACTGCAGGCTAATTCTGCCAACTGCTAGGAGTTCGACCTTGACCAGCTGAAGGTTGACTCAGCCTTCCATCCTTCCAAGGTTGGTAAAATGGGGACCCTGATTGTGGGGGGCAATATGCTGACTCTGTAAATCACTTAGAGAGGGCTGTAAAAGCACTCCGAAGCGCTATATAAGTCTAAGTGCTATTGCTATATGTATAAAAAAGAGCTGTGGTGACACAGTGGTTAGATTGCAGTACTGCAGGCTAATTCTGCTGATTTCCAGAGTTCGATCCTGACTGAGGTAGATAAAATGTGGATCCAGATTGTTGGGGGCAATAATATGCTGACTCTGTAAACCCTGTAAACCCCTTAGAGAGGGCTGCAAAGCACTGTGAAGCAGTACATATAAGTGCTGTTGCTATATAAATATATTTAACATTTACAGCAGTCATTATCATCCAGAAAGGAAAAAAAACACCCCACAAGATAGTCAGGAACACAGGAACATCATGAGGTAAATTAAAGTGTATACAGAACACACAGAAGAAAAAAGGTGGGGGAAAAGGGAAACTCCCCCTTTATATTTATTGCGACCAATTACAGCGTAGATTGCCTCATGCACGGGTCAGCACTTTCTTTTTTTTTTATTGAAAAAGTTTTACACATACAAATTTTTCCCCCTTTCCCCCCTCCCCCTACATTATAAAAATTACATTTACAAAGATATAGTTCCCTACAAGTCCCACCCTAACCCTCCCCCACCACCCCTTTCCCTCCCCTTCCCCTTGACTTCCCCTATATGCAATACTAATAATTCCAAACAATATATATGTTATTCCTCCCTTCCATATCTTTTTCTCTATTTACTAGCATAACCATCAATCCCCCTCAGCTGAAAGCTACATAATATTTTCTAGTCTGATATTTATTCTGTATATATTCAAACCACTTTTTCCATTCCTGTATATACTTCTCATGCATCTGGTCTTTTAAAAAGGCTGAAATCTTCGCCATTTCTGCAAATCCAGCCATCTTCTGAGTCCATTGGTCCACAGTCGGTAAGGCATCACTCTTCCAATGTTGGGCAATCAACAACCTAGCTGCTGTCACCATATACAAAATCAATTTTGTTTCACCCAGTGTAAAATCTTTAACTATACCCAATAAAAATAATTGCGGAGAAAATTGTATTTTTTTCTTCAAAACATTTTGCATAACCCACCAGATTTTTATCCAAAAAGCCCTCACTTTCTTGCAAGTCCACCAAATATGATAATATGTAGCATCTAGACACTCACACCTCCAACATTTTGGCTGAACGTTAGGGTACATACAAGACAATTTCTTGGGACCTAAGTGCCATCTGTAAAACATTTTATAAAAATTTTCTCGCAAATTTTGTGACTGTGTAAATTTAACATTCTGAACCCATATTTTTCCCATGTTTCCATCATAACTGGTTGAGAAAAATTCTGTGCCCATTTAATCATACAATCTTTAACTAACTCATTTTCTGAATCCCTTTCTAACAAAACATTATAAACTATCTTAATATGCATTGGACCTATCTCTTTTATCTGTCTAACCAATTCTACTTCATATTCCATTAAACCAGTTTGTTGATCTTCTTTCCATCTCATCTGTAATTGATTGTACTGCAACCAAGTCAAAGAAATCCCTTCTTCCAACAGCATATCCAAAGTCTTCAACCGCCATCTGCCCCCTTCAGGATAAAGTAGCTCTTTATATAAAAAACTCCCAAGTGACTTAATATTTGTATTCCACATGGTATCAGCAAGATCCAGCCATAACGGAATCCTATAATCCCACTTGATTCGGTGCTTCTTCCAGATTCTCATCAAGGCATTTCTAAGTAGATGACTATTAAACACTTTATCCACTTTATTGTCATAAAATAGATATGCATGCCATCCCCAAACAAGGTCATGACTTTCTATGTTCAACAATTCAGTCTTGGTTTTTCCAAACCAATCACTTATTTGTATCAATGCAGCTGCTTCATAGTATAATCGAAGGTTTGGAAGTCTAAGACCACCCCTCTCCCGAGTATCTTGCATTATTTTCAGTTTCACTCTCGGCTTTTTTTCATTCCAAACAAATTTATTCAGTCCTTTTTGCCATTCTAGCAGTGGTTTGTCTGACTTAAGCACCGGTATCATTTGAAATAAGAAGATAAATCTAGGTAAAACATTCATTTTTACTGCTGATATTCTTCCAAGTAAGGATTTATTTATTTATTTATTTATTTTTAGATTTCTATACCGCCCTTCTTCCTGGGGACTCAGGGCGGTGTACAGCCAAGTAAAAACACATAATATAAACAATTAAAAACCAATTAAAAAGAATATCTAAATTTGGCCCAGAAATTTAAAAAACACCCCGCTTTAAAATCATTTAAAAGGCTTCGCTTAGGCCAGCCTGGCTTGCTGGAAGAAAAATGTTTTAAGGGCCCGGCGGAAGGCACGGAGGTCATGGATTTTTCTTATCTCAGGGGGAAGCTGATTCCAGAGGGTAGGAGCTCCCACAGAGAAGGCTCTCCCCCTGGGGGTCACCAGCCTACATTGCTTGGCTGATGGCACCCCGAGGAGACCCTCTCTGTGGGAGCACACTGGTCGATGGGAGGTTGTCGGTGGCAGAAGGCGGTCTCGTAGGTAACTGGGCCCTATGCCATGGAGCGCTTTAAAGGTGGTAACCAACACCTTGAAGCGCACCCGGAAGACCACTGGGAGCCAGTGCAGCTCGCGCAGGAGCGGTGTTATGTGGGAGCGCCATGTAGCCCCCGTAATTACCTGCGCGGCCGCATTCTGGACCAGTTGGAGCCTCCGGGTGCTCCTCAAGGGGAGCCCCATGTAGAGAGCATTACAGTAGTCCAGGCGAGAGGTGACGAGGGCGTGAGTGACCGTGCACATGGAATCCCGATCAAGAAAGGGGCGCAACTGGCGAATCAGGCATACCTGATAAAAGGTCCCCCTGGCCACAGCTGTCAGATGTTCCTCTAAGGACAGCTGCGTATCCAGGAGGACTCCCAGATTGCGCGCCCTCTCCACGGGGGCCAAAGACTCGCCCCCGATAGTCAGCGATGGCGTCAGCTGGCTATATCGGGAAACCGGGAACCACAGCCACTCAGTCTTGGAGGGGTTGAGCTTGAGCTTGTTCCTCCCCATCCAGATCCGTACAGCTTCCAGGCACTGGGACATCACTTCAAGGGCATCGTTGGGGTGGTCTGGGGTGGAGATGTACAGCTGGGTGTCATCAGCGTACTGATGATATCTCACCCCAAAACCACGGATGATCTCATCCAGCGGCTTCACATATATGTTGAACAGAAGGGGCAAGAGGACCGACCCTTGTGGCACTCCACAAATGAGAGGCCTCGAGGTCGACCTCTGCCCCCCTGTCAACACAGACTGTGACCGGTCGGAGAGAAAGGAGGAGAACCATAGTAAAACGGTGCCCCCCATCCCCAGCTCTTCCAACCAGTGCAGCATGATACCATGGTCGATGGTATCAAAAGCTGCTGAGAGATCTAATAGGACCAGAACAGAGGAACAACCTCTGTCCCGGGCCCTCCAGAGATCATCAACCAACGCGACCAATGCCGTTTCCGTGCTGTGACCAGGCCTGAAACCCAACTGGAACGGATCGGAAAGGATAACTGCAGTTTCTTCCCAGTTTGCATATCTTTTTGTATCTTTTGCCACAGAACCTCATAATTGTTTTGAAACAGTTTTATATTTGAGTCTGTGATTTGTACTCCTAAATATTTGACCTTTGAAACAATTTCGAAACCTGCCATTCTTTCCAGTTCCTTTTTCTTGCTCTCTGTCAAATTTTTAACAATCATTTTAGTTTTTTTCTGATTCAATCTAAAACCAGATACCATGCCATAATCTTCTATAATATCCTTCATCTGGATTATTGATTTCATCGGCTGTGATAGGGTAACAACCAGATCATCTGCAGATGCCCTAGTTCTATAGTCCTCTTGCCTTATAGCTATTCCATTCAAAGATTTCGAATCCCGTATTGGTTCAATAAGACTTCTAGAGTTAAAATAAATAATAATGGGGATAGTGGACAACCTTGTCTTGTACCTTTTTGTATATTAAAACTTGATGTTAAACATCCATTAATAATAAGTTGTGCAGATTGCTCATGGTAAATAGCTCCAATCGCTTGTATAAACCGCTCCCCCAAATCCATTTTTTCCAAAGTCTTAATTATAAAATTCCAATTCACTCGATCAAAGGCTTTCTCCGCATCCAAAAAAACCAGCGCTGCAGAGATCTGTTTATTCTTATCTAGATAGTCCAATAAATCTATAATTTGCCTAACATTCTCCTTCATATATCTGCCTTCAATAAATCCCGCTTGATCATGATGAATTACCTTTTGAATAACTGGCATCAATCTGTTGGCCAATACTTTTGCAAAAATTTTATAATCTGTATTTAAAAGAGATATTGGTCTGTAATTTTCTGGTTTCTTAGGACCTGATTCTTCTTTCGGTATCAATGAGACAAAGGCTGTTTTCCATGAGGAAGGTATCTTACCTCCTAGTTGTATATTACAAAATAAGTCTTTAAGATGCTCAATCATTTCCTCTTGTAAAGTTTTATAATAAACTGCGGTTAGGCCATCCGTCCCTGGAGCTTTAGCTGTTTTCATTTGTTTTATAGCAAAACTAATCTCCTCAACTGTTATCAATTGTTCCAAATTTTCCTTTTGAACTGATGAAACCTTTGAAACTTTCTTTTCTTCTAGATATTTATCTATAAAACTGTTCTGTATATTATCTTTAGCATATAACTTGGTATAATAGTCCAAAAAGGCCTTTTTAATTAATTCTTGTTGATAAACTTCTTTGCCGGCATACTCAGTACTATCAATAATTCGTGTAGTTACTTGTTTCCTCAAAGTATAAGCCAACCATCTGCCCGGTTTATTAGCATTAGTAAAAGTATTATACACAAAAAGCCCCCCAAAAAGCAACTTTCACACTTTACACACACAAAATTCCACATACAGCGTTGTGAGATTTTGTGTGTTTGTGTAGTTAGAGTGAAACACTACAGAAACACACTAAATCTCAGAAACCTGCACAAATATTATTTTATTTTATTTTATTTTTATTTTTATATGAAAGCTAAATTTAAAACTTCCTAAAGCTCCCAAAGGGGAAAAAAACGTACCCAATAGAACAGGGGTCTCCAAGCTTGGCAACTTTAAGACTTGTAGACTTCAACTCCCAGAATTCCTCAGCCAGCTTTGCTTTGCTGGCTGAGGAATTCTGGGAGTTGAAGTCCACAACTCCCTGCCTGCTTGGGATCGCCAGAGCCATTTCTAAGGGAAAACCTTTTTTCCTTTTACTCTGACGATCCAAGCCGAGTCGCCTGATTAGCAGGCAACTCAACTGGGATTGCCAGAGCCATTTAAGGCTCGTCAGAGCCTTTCAGGCTGGTCCGCCTGGTTACAGGAGAAGGACACCCGGCGTATAAGACGACCCCCGACTTTTGAGACGATTTTCATGTGTTAAAAAGTCGTCTTATACACCGGAAAATACGGTACATATTCTTCTATATACAGGGATGGGTTCTAAAAATTTTTACTACCGGTTCTGTGTGCGTGGCTTATTTTGTGAGCGTGGCTTGGTCATGTGATGGTGGGAGTGGCTTCATGGTCATGTGACTGGGTGGGCGTGGCCAACTCAATGTCACTCACGTCAAGGGGTCCCTCTCCTGGTCCCTCCCCTCCTAGCCATTCCTTGTCACACACAGCGTCAACGTATCTATAGTTCTGTAAAATGTTGTTCACCTTTTTTCAACTTTATTATCTACATACTATAGATCTACTTTCATGGACCACTGAAAGGAGGAAATGGCTCACATGCTTTGCCCAAGAGTGTGATAGGCAACAGGTTTTTAAGGGGCTGCCAGAAAGAAAGTATAGGCAATGTATTTTCCAAAGCACCAGAAGGCAAAACAAAAAGCAGTGGATGGAAACTGAACAAAGAGAGAAGTTAATTTTTCTCCTAAAACTAAGGAGAAACTTCCTGACAGTGAGAACTAATATAGGTGCAGAAATATTTCAGTCATAATTTCACATATAAAATAGCCATTCGTGCCTATTGTTCAAAACCGTAATTAGTATTATGGCTGATGTTTGACAGCAAGCGTAAAAGTCAAAGGTCACGAGAGTGCTTCTTTCTCTGTATGTATACAAAACATCACATACCAGGAATAGCATATTAAGATGGACTTATGCAACCTGATGTACAAAATAAACACACACATATTTATGCTCTGGACCATAGGCACTGAATGCATGTAAATCCCTGAAAAATATGTGATAGCCTGGGCAAAAGAAAGGCAGTAAAATCATTCTAGGTGTAGGGACAGTGTAAAATATTAACATGTGATAAATAATGGAACAATTAAAAATAATAGCACAGAGTTTTTCTCTCTCTCTCTCTCCCTTCCTTCCTCTTTCTTTCTTTCTTTCTTTCTTTCTTTCTTTCTTTCTTTCTTTCTTTCTTTCT
>WNWU01000377.1:91857-127531 GCA_012654045.1 Ptyas mucosa | reverse complement strand
CTTTCTTTCTTTCTTTCTTTCTTTCTTTCTTTCTTTCTTTCTTTCTTTCTTTCTCCCTTTCTCCCTTTCTCCCTTTCTCCCTTTCTCCTTTTTCCTTTTCTGTGAAGAACCCCAGAAGGTCTTTGGTAGGAGGAAGAAAAGCCAGACGTTTTGAAACTCAGAACATGCCCATTGATAATCTGGCATTCTTAGAGCTCCACTATTGATTAGCTTAGCCTGAGCAAGGATAGTTAGCAGCCACTTAACAATAAGCTCTCAACTCAAGCTCAGTGCATGTGGGGATCCCCAAACAGTGAGGAAAAACGTTCTGTAGCTTAGCCTGAGCAAAGCTAGCTACTGCAGGACTTACAATAAGCTCTCAACTCAAGCTCAGTGCACCTGGGGATCTCCCTAAACAGCGTAGATTTCTTTGTTTCTTTCTCCCTTGAAGCCCCCCACCACCACAGCCTGTTTTTACTTCCAGGGGGCTGCAGGGAGTCTTGCTAGGCACCCCCTCATGCCCCATTTTGGCCTTATCAAGCTTCCCTGCAGCCCCTGGGAGCCAAAATGAGGCGTGGGGGGGACTCCTGTAAGGGGCGGGAAAGGTAAGGTCATGAGCCCGGTGGGGGAGCATGCTCTTGGGGGGGGTAGCGTGATTTACCTATAGGCAGGAGGTGGCAGCTCAGTTGGGGTGCAGGGCAGGCACCACGTGGGAAGGCAGCTTAGGCAGGCAAGCAGCCTGGGTGGTAAGGAGGAAAAGGAAGTGACTGGGTGGGGTGGGGACCAGTTCAGGGGCGTGGCCAGCCAGCAATTAATACCGGTTCTGCAACCCTCACCAATTTATTGTTACCGGTACTCCCGAACCGATGCGAACCGGTAGCAGCCCACCACTGTCTATATAGCTTTATACCTGTACTAGCTGGATCCCTGTGCTTTGCTACGAAACTATGTGATCGGGCTTGATAAATCAACACTTACAGCTTGAATCCTCCCCTATCCTATCCCCTTCTCTCCCTCAGCTTTGCCCCACAGAAACATCTCCCTCAGGCTTTCTAGGCCCTTCTCTCCATGAGGCTTGCCCCACAGAAGCCGGTCCTATGCTATCCCATTCTCTCCAGTTATTTTCAAGTTGGGAGGGGGAGTAGAACATCTAACTCATTAGCATCACAGCGTCTTATAATAATATAGGAACTACTAATGCTCTGATGGTCATTTTGAAAAAAATCCTTTCTTAGTGAGCACCTAGAAGCCAAGAGGAACATACGTGGCAAATTTCAAGTTTGTAGGCTTTACGGTTCTGGAGATTTCGTGATTAATGCATGAGTGGTTTTCGCTTTAATATATATAGATTTATTTCTAACTTGTTGATCCTCTTTCATCATCCATTGTCTAACTTTTGCATCTGTTGTCTAGCCAATTGTACCATAGGTCCCAAATCAGGTAACACTCTGTTTCTCCTTTGTCTTTAATTTCCATCATTAACCTGTCCATTTCAGCGCAGTTTAATATTTTCTTTATTACCAGTTCCACTGTGGGTATTCTTCCATTTTTCCAATTTTGTGCATACGTAATTCTAGCCACTGTTATTACCTGTAACATTAAATATTGAATTCTTTTATTGTACTTCTCCGTTAGTAGGCCTAGTAAAAACAGTTCCGGTTTTAGGTTCGTTGTGTTACCATCTCCTCTAACCACTTTTTTATCCTTGCCCAATATTTTTTCGCCGATGGACGAATGGAGAGTTTTCTGTGTGACGATGCAATGAGGATGGGCTGGAGCTGCACACCCCTAATTGGACCCTTCTCTCTTCTTCCTTCCCAGGTTCCCTTGCAGGTAGGAATACCCTGTGGTATTCCTACCTGCAAGCATCAGAGCCCAACCAGGGGCTGCCCCAGGTCTTCTCCAAGGCTTACCTGGATGACCAACCCATCGCTCGCTATGACAGCCACACCAGGAAGGTGGAGCCTCTGGTGTCCTGGATGGAGAAGGTGGAGAAGGAGGATCCCAACCAATGGAAAGAAGGGAATGAGTTGTTGCTGGTTGCTGAGCAGATCTTCCGAGATGAATTGAGGAGCGTATGGCAAAATGGAGGTTTCTTTGTCTTTTGTTTCTTCCTCCAGTTGACTCGGATTATTCCAAGGAAGAAATGAATGGTGGGGAGGGGGGGGGAGAGAGGGAGGGAGAAACATACCCCCATCTTACAAGGAAGGGAGAAGTGACCACATAGCCCATTTACAGGCTGCAAAATGCAGCATTTTTGTCTTTTCCCTTTTTTGGCTTCCAGCGCCGAAAGGAGATGGTGGTGAGATGGTTTTCCTCTGCAGGAAAGAAAAACTCCGGATTATTTTCCTTCATCCAAAATACTGGCCATTGCATGATATGTGGAAAGTTTGGTGTAGGCTCTATTCACTTTTCTCCCTGTTGTAGAACATGGAGTTTAAGACAAGGGTGGGCTGCTGGGGGTTCGCAGGGGTTCGGGAGAACCTCTAGCTAAGATTCTGTGCAGTTCGGAGAACCCTCAAATCCCACTCCTGGTTGACCCCGCCCCTCCAGGAGTCCCCATGAGGCCTGTTTTGGATGCAGGTAAGTGCAGGGCCCGCATGGAGTCTCAAGGAGGGCAAAAAACAGCCCTACTGGAAGTTTCCGGCCTCCAAAGGTCCTCTGGCGCCTGGGGAGGCTGTTTCCGCCCTCCAGGAGGCTCAAGGAAAGCCTCCGGAATCCGGGGGGGGGGGCAAAAACGCCCCCACATTATGGTGCAGCATGCTGACTAAGTCACACCCACCCTGGCCACGCCCACCCTGGCCACGCCCACCCAGCAAGGCAGAGAACCCCTTGCTAAAATTTTTGAAGCCCACCCCGGTTTAAGGTTCTTTCTGCAGAAGGGATGGAGTGTGGAGGAGAAAAGAATTGGACTGAGACTCTATAACAGTGATGGCTAACCTTTTTGCCATCGTGTGCCAAAAGTGTGGGGAGCGTTGGGGGGGGGTCAGACGCATGCGTGCCCACACTCATATTTCAATGCTCCCCCACCCTGCACCCCCATGCATGCACACGTGACACCCCCCCCACGCTCCCCATACTTTTGGCATGCAATGGCACGGTGGGCCCAGTAGGCCCATTTTCCACCCTCCCCAGGCTCCAGCAGCTTTCTAGGAGTCTGGGGAGGGCAAAAATGGCTTTCCCTACCCTCCGGGAGGCCAGAAACGCCCCATTTCCTGACTTCCGGTGGGACCGGAAGGCCCAAAAATCAGCTGGCTGGTGCACGCACGTGCACTGGAGCTGAGCTAGGGCAACACTCGTGTGCCCACAGATATGGCTTTGCGTGCCACCTATGGCATGCGTGCCATAGGTTCGCCATCATGGCTCTATAATAAGCTTTTTTGGGTTGTGGGGGGCTTGAGGAGGAAGTCTGGTCCTTCTATTCTCTCTTTCAGGGCTTCACACCTGGCAGGCGGTTTTGGGCTGTGAGCTCAGGGAAGATGGGAGCAAAGGAGGATTTTTGCACTACGGCTACAATGGGATGGACTTCATCAGCTTCGATAAGGAGACCTTCAGATGGGTGACAGCTCAGCCCCAGGCCCAGAAGGTCAAGGAGAAGTGGGAGGATTATCCAGGGTGGTCCCAGAGAAACAAAATCTACTTGGAGACCTGTAGTGAGCAGTTGCAGAGTTACTTGTCCTACAGTAAGGAAGCTCTGCAAAGGATAGGTAAGCGCAGGGGAATAGAGCTACATAATTTTCTTGGTTGGATTTTTGAATGCTGCTGGTGGGATGGGAGGAGGTCTGTAGTTCCCCTTGAGGGGAAAAATCAATCTTGCATGGAAGGAAACCTTGTGTAGAAGGTACGTATTGATTTAGAATAGAATAGAATAGAATAGAACAGAACAGAACAGAACAGAACAGAACAGAACAGAACAGAACAGAACAGAACAGAATAGAATAGAATAACAGAGTTGGAAGGGACCTTGGAGGAATTCTAGTCCAACCCCCTGCTTAGGCAGGAAACTCTACACCACTTCAGACAAACGGTTATGCCACATCTTCTTACAAACTTCCAGTGTTGGAGCATTCACAACTTCTGGAGGCAATTTATTTTATTTAGCATATGGCATCTACCAAGGTCATGCAATCACTGATAATGCAACACTAATAGGGTAGAAGGTAAGGAAGGTACCGTTGATGGACATATGCGTGAACCTTGGATAACAAAAAGTGAAACATACCTCAAGTCTACAACAGACTGATTATACTTTGAAGGAACTTGGTCATAAGACGGAAAAGGGTGCACAGTACATCAGATTCCCTTATTATAGCCAATTCCAGGAAAAGTAGTTTTAGCCTTTCTGTGTCATTGATTTCCTGGCCTGGTCTACCTAGCGGGATTGACACTTATGGGACATCAAGGTCCACCTCTTGAGGATCGCACAGATTCAAGAAAGAATGGGTGTCGGGGATGCAATGTTGTGAGAGGTTGCATTGGATTGTCTTGGTATTTGTGGAGAGATCCTGTGAAGTGTGCTGTTGCTGTTTTTGCAGAGCCCCCAGTGGGGAAGGTAATGCACAAGGCTGCCAGTGACAAGGTGGAGATCCTCATCTGCCAGGCCTATGGCTTCTACCCCAAGGAGATCCAGGCCATCTGGAAGAGGGGTGAAGAGGATTGCAAGTACGAGACCCTCCATAGGAACGTGGCCCCCAACTCGGATGGGACCTATTATGTCTGGCTCAGCATTGAGATTGACCCCAAGGAGAGGGACCTCTTCAGTTGCCACATAAAGCATGACAGCTTGCAGGAACCCCTGGTCTTAGCCTGGAAGGAAGACCCTGATGAGAAACTACAAAACTGGGGTAGGTAAAGAATTTTCACCCATGGTGGAAAAAATGAAAAATAATAATAATCTGATGGACCATCTTGGCATGCAGTGAATGAAACATCCCTGTCTCACATGGAACATTCTAGGTTTGTGACGTCCTTGGTCTTGGCTTGGATGAAGGAATCTGGTGATGTTGTGGCCCGCTAGTGGCCAGTGGAGCTGGCAGCAGATTTGGACAGTGAGGAGGTTGGGGAGGAACATGGACCAGTCCTGAAATTTGGGGAAAGCTCTGATGAGGATGCCGCGTCTGAGGCAGAGAAGGGGCCAGGGCAGTATGCCAGTTATCAGCTGCCTTCGGAGTCAGACATCAGTGAGGCAGACAAACAGCTGGAGCCTGTTCCCAGGGTGCGCATGCGCAGTTGCCAGACAAAGGGAACAGCTAAAGAACAAGGGTCAACTTGGGAGTAAGGCCACAGGTGGACGATGAATGACTCCTCCCAGAGGGAATAAAAGAGAGCAAAAGGGGGGGGTGCAGTTTGCAGGAGACAATTAGTTCACTTAATTGGTTCGTGACTCCTTGCCAAGTTTTGAAGACATCGGCCTGGCAGCTCCTCAAGCCAGATAAGGCCTGTGACTGTGAATTCACCCTTGAAAGACTTTGCTGGATGTGAATGAGAAGAAGAATTCACAGTAACTTAATAAAAAGGGGTTTTTGTCGGGACAAGGAGTCTGCTTCGTGGTTTGGGGAAACCTAGGTCAGAACAGGTGAGGGATTGAGGGACTGGGCAATTAGAAAGGGAACTTCACCCTTGGTGCAAAGACAGTACAATTACCTCACCAGGTGTAGTTCTCCCCACCCTCAACCTCAACCTATTTGTGTCTGACGGTGTATTGAACCACAACAGTGGTGAAATGTAAAAATTTGTTGCTACCGGTTCTGTGGGCATGGCTTGGTGGTGGTGGGTAATGTGGCTGGGTGGGCGTGGCCAACTTTTTTTTTTTACTTTTAAAAGCATTTTTTTCTACAACCTTAAGAGGTTGCAGAAAAAAATGCTTTTAGAAGCCTCTGGTGATCAGGCAACTCAGCTGGGATCGCCAGAGGCTTTTAAAGGCATTTCCCCCCCCTACAACCTCTTTGGCTGAAGAAGTTGCAGAAAAAAATGCTTTTAAAAGTAAAAAAAACAGCCTCTGATGATCGTGCAGCTCAGCTGGGCATGAAAGGGGGGGGCAGGGATTTTTGCTACCGGTTCTCCGAACCACCCACCGCCATCGCTACCAGATCAAGCGATCCAGTCCGAACCGGGACCATTTCACCCCTGAACCACAAACTATGCAATCACATGTCGTCTTAGCCATGGAACTGTAGCCCTGTAAGTAATTCATGCTTTTGTGTCATGTGAATGAAGAAAAGGGGGTGATTCCATCATTTTAACCCTTATTTAAATGCGCTAGAGCAGAGGTCTTCAAACTTGGCAGCTTTAAGACTTGTGGACTTCAACTCCCAGAACTCCCCGAAAAAAGCTGCCAAGTTTGAAGACCTCTGCGCTAGAGGGCGGCAGAGAGAGAAAGTCACATCTACGTTCAAGGCCACGCATGGTTGTGGTTTCCACAGTTGTGATCCTAGTAGCAATGGGTCCCTCTTTGGCAGACGTAAAGCTACTAGGGAGAAATTCATGATAGTTGCTTGGCAGTGAGCACCCTCTGGGTGTGCCAGGTACCAAAACTAGTGCCCAGTCTCTGTCCTTGAGCTGAGGATCTTGGTAGCAACAATTGCCCTGAAGACTTTGTTCTACTTTTAGCCAACAGGAGGCTCCATATAGGACTCATCTTGGCGGCTGTGACTGTCGTCATTCTTCTGGCATCTGGGATGATCTGGATGAGTAAGTAACAAGGAAATATCTTTGTAACCTTCTTCCTCCTGTTTCCCTCAATTCCCACTGGGAGGGTCTTGGGGAGATGGATCTGCTTTCATCCCACCCCTTCCGGACAATTTCCAAACAAGCTTATCTGAAGTCTTGCCCCACGTTCTTCTCAGCCTCTACTTCCATTTGCATGTGAACCCGCATGAGTTTTCTGCTCGTGTTATGGTGCTTCCATCCTCAACCTCAAGATGCAAACTCTCTACCTTCATGATACAATAGGAATATTTGGAACGAGTTTTGGGTGGCTCATAAAAATGACTGCTAGAGAGGGGCTTGCATGTTTGTTAAGTACCTGCCTATGAAGCCTGTATAACCAACTATAAAACTAGAATTTATTTGCTTATTTGTTTATATATGTATGTTTGCATGTATGTATGTATGTATGTATGTATGTATGTATGTATGTATCAGTGGTTGGTTTCAAAGTTTTTTACTACCGGTTCTGTGGGTGTGGCTTGGTGGCATGGCTTGGTGGGCGTGGCTGTTAAAATACTGTAAAATCTCCATTCCCATCCCACTCCAGGGGAAGGTTACTGCAAAATCCCCATTTCCTCCTAATCAGCTGGGAATTGGGAGGCAGAGAATAGATGGGGGCGGGACCAGTCAGAATGTTTACTACTGGTTCTCCGAACTACTCAAAATTTCCGCTACCGGTTCTCCAGAACTGGTCAGAACCTGCTGAAACCCACCTCTGGTATGTATTATTTACAAACCATACTGTCAGCACCCCAAGTTTCATTCGTCCCAGTGCTGACATGAAGGGGAAAAAAAAAGAGAAAAGGAGAGAGAAGAAGCAGGTTGACCTTTCACACAGTTACTATCCGGCTGATAATATCACCTAGGAGATGGGTTGGGAGGGAGGCATTCCTGTGAGAGTGACTTGGAAGATGGCCAATGAGACGCTGGGTCATGAGGGATGGAAAGGGAAGGGTTTGGGGGTTAGCAAGTCAGTACTGGCACCGATGGAGTCGGGGCCAGACATGTTCGTTCTAAATAAATGAAAGATTTCATCAAAGACTATTTGTTTGGAAAATGTGATTTATTTAAGACAACGTCAGGACCTGACACATACATTTCCCTCATAGATTGACTCTGGGAGGTGGTGCACAAATAGCTGTAAATCCGTAAACACTATATATAAATATTGCATACTGTAATGCAGAAAGCAGATTCTTTGCATGCAGCCGGCTAATTTGCTCTTGTTTGAAATATTAAAATTAAGAATGCAGGATCAAGTCGAGGGGCCAATTCGTGGAAGGTCCTGAAGATCATCACCCTGGTTTTACACAAGGTGGGTATATCGGGTCTCATATATTTATTCCCACAATTTATGCGCATTCTCCCAATTTCAGTAACCAAAACCACATTCATAAGACTTCCCGGGGTCACATCATATAGCCCAGATGTGGGTTTCTGACCAGTTCTAGAGAACTGGTAGCGGAAATTTTGAGTAGTTCGGAGAAGTGGTAGTAAAAATTCTGACTGGCCCCACCCCCATCTATTTTCTGCCTCCCAAGTCCCAGCTGATCAGGAGGAAATGGGGATTTTGCAGTAACCTTTCCCTGGAATGGAGTGGGAATGGAGATTTTACAGTATCCTTCCCCTGGAGTGGGGTGGGAATGGAGATTTTACAGTATCCTTCCCCTGCCATGCTCACCAAGCCACACCCTCAGAACCAGTAGTATAAATTTTTGAAACCCATCACTGATGTAGCCCCAAAGAACCCAGGGGACAAATCCAGCACAAATCCCATATGAATTCTATCCATACTCCAACTTTCTATGTTTGGGGAGTGGAAGTGTGGTGACTCAGTGGCTTAATAACACTGAGATGGTCTTTGTTTGAGTCCTAGCACTGCATAGCGGGGCGAACTCCCGTTATTCACCTTAGCTTCTGCTCACCTAGCAATTTGAAAGCATGTTCTATACGAGTAGATAAATAGGTACCACTTCAGTGGGGAGTTGAGCTAGCGCTTCATGTGTATAGTTAAAATCCCCCCTGGCCCTGACCCTTCCCAGTTGCAGTTCCCATTTGTAAGGTGGCTTTGGTGAAAGGAGAGGGCCTCGGCTGATACTGCAAGAAAGCGGCTCATCTTCCTTTCTGGTGTGGAGTTAGCTCGCCCTCCTGTGGCGCACCTTGGAAGTACCCGAGCGTGAACCAAACAGAGCTAGCAAACAGGCAGTCAAAACTCTGCATCAGCAGTGCAGTCTCCTGGCTAAGGTAACATCGCCGTATGCTAAATAAATAAATAACATGTTTGGGGAAAGGGAAAACAATTTACAACAAGGATTAAAATCTCGGACGAACCCCAGGAGAGGAAAATCCTCTGAATCCTTGAACTTGCTGTTCAGTTGAGTGCCATTAGGATTTCCAGCAGTAGCACTTTTACTCCAGGGCTAATTTCATAAAAAAAAAAGAAAAAGAAAAAAGAAAATACCTTCCCTGATACAAAAGGGTGGTATCTTGAGGTGTCTTCCAGCACTGATCCCCCCACCCCCCATTCTATCCCTGCAGGACATCAAGAAAAGGAGAGCGAGGACAACTAAAGAGCATCCAAAAATCTTGACCGCTTTGGTACTTCTTTCCTGATTGTTTGGAGAAACCAACCTTAAGAGCTTCTTTCAGCCACAGCTCCAGGACAGGCACTTTGTAACCTAATATTTGCAATGGGACGGTTGAATTTTTTGCTAGTCTGTTCCTATGACATGCTGATTAATGTGACTGGCCCTGCCGACCTATTAATTTAACTTCCAGTGGAAAGTTTAATTTATGTTTGTAAGTTATTGATATATTTATATCCCCTTCATTTCCTGATGTATCGCCATCACATTTATTTATTTATTTATTTATTTATAAATAACATAATAATAGAGTTGGGAGGTCTTCTGTTCTACCTGCTGCTCAAATAGGAGGCTCTATACCAGGGGTCCCCAACCTTTCGGACCCCAGGGATCACTAAATTCGTAATTTTAAATCCTGCGGACCACTAATATGATCTGCGTAAAGAATGGTGGGCATGGCAAGGTGGGCATGTGACTGGGTGGGCATGGCCAACTCGATGTCACTCACATTGAGGGGCAGCCTTGCCAGCCTCTACTCGCCACTCCTTGCCTGCCCGCCTGGGCTCCTTAGGGCCCCAACAGGAAGCAGTTGCTGGAGCTAAGCAGCCACCATGAGAAAGAGTTGGCAAAACAGCTCAGTTCAAATTGGATCTAATCGAGAAGGAGGCTCAGCAGAAGCACGTCACTGAGGACTAGGAGCATAGGCTTTCCAAGCAGAGGGAAGACCTGCAGGAGTGCAAGGCCTGGAGGCTCAGCGGGCTGAGATGGTCAGCCAGTTCCAGGCCATGAGGCAGTCCCACTGGAACAAGGCCCTCTGGCTCTTTACCACCAGTGGCACTTCCCTCCAGCCTTCGCCCAAAGCCCTATACTAGGAGGCTGAAGCAGACTCCAAGTCAGAATTTCTACCCCCCTCCGACGCACAGAAAAAGACTCTCTGCAGCAACACAAACATTCAATGTATGTATTTGACCCAGGGGCCATAGTTTGAGGACCCCCGATTTAGTGCAATATAAAAAATGCAAATAATTTTTCTGAGGACCACCAACATTTTCTCACGGACCATCAGTTGGTGGCCGCTGCTCTATACCATTACAGACAAATGATTGTCCAATCTTTTCTCAAAAATCGCCAACGTTGGTGCAGCCACAACTTCTAAAGGGAAGTCATTCCACTGATTAATTGTTCTCACTCTCAGGAAATTTCTTCTTCGTTCTAGCTTGATAAATCTAAATTTATCAAATTGATGTGGCCACCCATTTCACAAGAAGTGACTCTGGGTGGGATACAACAGTCAAATAAAACAAGTATACATTCCAATACAAATGAAATTGATTAGATTAAACCTTATTATTACATTCAATCAACTTATGTATTTCTAATAACAGTACACATCTGTATTAGATTACAGTCTATCATTATTCAATTATTCCACCTATTTCTCATTATTGCTTTCATTTTACCAAATAAAAATGTATACATTAATATTCCCTTTATTTCTATCACTTATTTTAGCTATTAATCATGTCACCCTTTATTAAGAAGCTTTTTCTTTCTGCTTGTCTAACTTTCAATCATGTCACCTGCCTAAGAAAAAAGAGAAAAAAAAGAGAGGGAGAGAGAGGGAAAAGCAACTCAGAGCAGCAGCAACAACAAAAAAAAGGAATCATCCATCCACCATCTCTTGCCTGCTTCATACTTTAATTGCTATGCTGTAAAAGAAAGAGAGGAAAAGTCCGAATTCATCTGTCCTTTCAGTTCCAATGTCATTCGGACTTTTACGTAATATGGGAGAAATGGTATAATTGGATTGAAAATAGAAAAAAAGGGAAATAACAGATAGTAGATTTTGTAAAATTATATAGAGTATAGGAGAATATTAGTTAATGATATGTAAATGGTCACAGTCACGCACAAGAGCTGAATAAGAGTTGTTTAATTGTTAAAACCCAATAAAACTCAAATGAAAAAAAAAGAAAGAGGAAAAAGGAAAAGTGAATCAGAACAACAATAAACAAGAAAATCATCTACCCATCATCTCTTACCCACTTCAATACTTTAATTGCTATGCTTTTTCTTTGTTACTTGCCTCCCACATTCCTCTCTTAAGTCTCCATCTATATCTATTTCTTGGATGTCCAATCTAAGTGTTCCTCCCTTCCACCGCCTAGTCCAGTGATGGCTAACCTCTTTGCCATCACGTGCCAAAAGCAGGGGAGCACGGGGTGTGTGTGTGTGTGCCACATGCATGCATGCCCATACCCATAATTCATTGCCCCCCACATCCTGCCCACACTCCCCCTGTTTTTGGACCACAATGGCAAAAAGGTTGCTGGTGGGCCCAGTAGGCCCATTTTTTGCCCTCCCCAGGCTCCAGAGGCTTTCTTGGAGCCTGGAGAGGGTGAAAACTGCCCCCACCATCACACCGAGGCCCTCCGGAGACTGGAAATGGTCCATTTCCCAACTTCTAGTCAGCCCAAAAGGCCCGTTTTTCACCTTTCCCAGGCTCCAGAGGCTTTCTTGGAGCCTGGGAAGGGTGAAAACGGCCGCCCCCCAGCACCCCGAGGCCCTCTGGAGGCTGGAAATAGTCCGTTTCCAGTCAGCTCAGAAGGCCTGTTTTTCACCTTCCCCGGGCTCCAGAGGCTTTCTTGGAGCCTGGGGAGGGTGAAAGCGGCCTCCCCCACCCCTATGGAGGCCGGAAACAGCCCATTTCCTGACTTCCGGTGGGCCCAGAAGGCCCAAAATCAGCTGGCTGGCACGCGCATGCACGCTGGAGTTGAGTTAGGGCAACGCTCGCGTGCCCACAGATATGGCTCCGCATGCCACCTGTGGCACCCGTGCCATAGGTTCGCCATCACGGGCCTAGTCTGATCATTTAATCTGATCAGTTTCATTTGTATTGGAATGTATGGTGCTCAGGTGCCACCCTGTTCATGCATTGATTTGACATTTTTATAAAAAATAAAAAACTTAAAAAAAAACAAGTATACACAACAATTATTATAATGATAGAAAACAACTCCAAAGGTGCTTTTTCCAAAAGGAAAATGGACTTTCTTGTTTTTTTCCATCTTTGAAAACATTTCGCTTTTCATCCAAGAAGCTTCTTTACTTTTTCAGTTAGAACACCGTCCTTTCAGCAGCCCAAAGAAGGTTCTACACCCATATAGACTCTGATTCAGGTGACTCTGAGGATACAGATAAACCCCAAGTGGCTTCAACTACTCTTGGAGAACTAATGACTGACCCTCAGAGTGCTAACGACCATATGACTGAGGGGTCTTTCATGTACTCTTAGCTTGGTTATTTCCTTGTGATGTTTCATCAGTCAAACTAGATAACATCATCACCCATCCTCTGGAATGAGTTACCTACTGAGCTCCATACGGCTCCTGATCCTTCCGTCATGACGGTAAGACTTGGCTGTTCAAGCCAATGGGCTGACTATGATTCTGGGTTTTATTATTTATTATTTAATTTGATTTCAAAAGGGGGTTTTATTGTTGCATGTTTTTAACTTGTGTACGCCACCCTGAGTCCTTCGGGAGAAAGGCGGCATATAAATACATGAAATAAATAAATAAATAGTAAGTTTAAAATGTGTTGGAGCATTCACAACTTCTGGAGGCAAGTTGTTCCACTGATCAATTGTTCTAAGTGTCAGGAAATTTCTCCTTAGTTCTAGGTTGCTTCTCTCCTTGATTAATTTCCACCCATTGCCTCTTTTTCTACCCTCAGGTGCTTTGAAGAATAGCTTGACTCCCTCTTCTTTGTGGCAGCCCCTGAGATATTGGAACACTGCTATCATGTCTCCCCTAATCCTTCTCTTCATCAAACTAGACATACCCAGTTCCTGCAACCGTTCTTCATATGTTTTAACCTCCAGTAGTAGTGACTAGCACTGATGATGTTACGTACCGTGTTTCCCCAGAAATATGACCTACTCAGAAAGTAAGTTCTGGCTTGATTTTTACATGTGTGCCAGTATAAGCCCTACCTCCTAATTAAGACCTCACCCAGTCCAGGGTGCACAGGTAAAAATTAAGCTAGGGTGGGAATGGGGCAAGGGGGTTGGAACTGCCCTACTACTTACCTTTGGATAGTTGCAGCCAGGCCTTGCACACCTCGGCCCATTTCTTTTGCTGCAGCCAGCAAGGCTTTCCTGAAGGCCTCTGTAGCTGATAACAGAGCTCTGGATTGATCCCAAGCTCTTTTATCAGCTGCAGAGGCCTTCAGGAAAGCTTTGCCGGCCTTGCCAGATGAAGAAGTTCCTGAAGGCGTCTGATAGCCTAAAAGAGTCCAGGGGCGACACGCGCAAGTGAGGTGAGTCAGTGGATGACATCTTCCCTTCCGAAAATAAGACCTGGTGCCTTTTTTTTGGTGGCAAAATAAAAATAAAAATAAGACTGGGTCTTATTTTCAGGAAAACACAGCTAGTTTGGGCCATTAAATGCCTGCAAGAAAACACCCCATCTTAGAGAGCACCTCATTTCAACCCTGAGCTACAAATATTCTCCTTCATTGCAACCAGAGGACTGCAAAGAATGTAAATCCTCCCATTCCCCACCAATCAGTTAGAATTGAAGAAGTTTCTTGGATGAGAAGTAAAATGTGTCAGGGTATGAAAGAGTTAACAGCTGTAAGCTGAGTTGTAAGCGGAGTCAGCCGGAAGCTGATGCAACAGCATGAGGCAGCAGAATGGGCCAGAAGCTGCCTATATAAAGGAAGCCGTTACAGGGTGTTCCTTCCTCAAAGGTTTCTTCCTCAAGCCTTCTCCTCGTGTATGCTAGTTCTTGTTATCTCTGTTGTATCAGTAGCTGTAAAGGTATTTAACCATGTATACCTTTGTAAATAGTTTTCACCCTAGATAAAACTACTGTTAATCAAAGAAGGCTCTTTATGCTGTGTACTGTTACAGCTCTTGGGTTTATCGCATAATACTAGTTACGCTGTCTAAACTCTGACAACATGTTTTCAAAACAATAACAACAACAACCACAAAAGCCTTTTAGAAAAAGTCCCTTTGGGGCGGCCCTGACATGAATGATTAAGAATCTTCATAACAACCAAGTTTTGCAACTATTTCCTATATATTGGGAATCGGTTGGATTGCTGAACCTCCCGCTTGGCTTGGTTTGCTTTCTTTCATGGTCTCCGTCTTGTCTTGCTAACCTCATGCATTAAATTATTGTCTGTTGTTAAAATATTGGGTATGAACGTTTTTCATATGTTTATGCAGAGAAGGCTTGTACTGAGGACAAGCCCTTGTTAAGTAATAGTATTTAGATTTATATACTGCTTCACAGTGGTTTACAGCCCCCTCTAAGTAGTTTACAGAGTCAGCATATTGCCCCCCAAAACCCGGGTTCTTACCGACCGCGGAAGGATAGAAGGCTGAGTCAATCTTGAACCGGTGAGAATCGAAGTGCTGACAGGTGGCAGAATTAGTCTGCAATACTGCAGGCTAACTCTGCGCCACTGTGCCACCCACAGTTGCCTCTTGAAAAAGCACCTTTTGGGACAACCATGACTTGGATGACTGAAGATCTCCATAGACATAGAGTTTTTCATCCTAAATTTAATTTGTCTTAATAATTAGTATAGATTAATGATGGGAAATATGGGAGGTTCCTAAGTCATTAATTGATTTGGAATAAGTAATTTGGATGTCTTAAAGTACTCAATGAAAGAACTTTTGATTTCACAGTGGGTTCCAACGCATTGTGAAATCAAACGTTCTTTAACAAAACAATGGCTAAGAGTGCAAAAGAATATTAAGATCCTTCTATGTCCTTATTATAAGATGCCACAGAAAAATGTGAAGGCCCCCTTTTAATTCATTAATTGATTAATTGTCCTAACATTTACCTACTTCCAAGGTAGGTAAAATGAGGACCTGGGTTGTGGGGGCAATAAGCTGACTTTGTATAAAAAGAACACTGCTTAGGGGGGGCCTAAAGCCCTACTAAGCAGGTGTATACAAAAGTATGAAGGCTATTGCTTAACGCATTGTAAGCCGCCCCGAGTCTCCGGAGAAGGGCGGCATATAAATCGAACCAACATTGCATCTTTGAGCCCTACAACCTGGGGTTTGTCCTTCGATGTAGAATAAACTAATAAAGAAGATGTTTGTGATGTCCAGTTTTTCTTAGAAACATGAAGAAGGAGAAAGTAAGTGGGAGCTCGGCCTGCAGGTCTCCAACAGAATAGTTGGTGGTAGATGCGCCATCAAGCTAAGCTGGTTGTAAAATGTCATTGAAGCCTTACATTCTTTGTGCACTGACATCAACACTTTGTGCAGTGATATTTATCAGCACAAATATTAAGCTACTGCCATTGCAACCCCATGCCATACCAATAAGTCTGCCATGGGTTGGGCCCAACCAGATGGGAGTTGTTCCAAAAATTAATTAATTAATTAATTATTAATTAATTAATTAATTAATTATCGGACTGATATGCTGCCCTTTCTCCACAAGGACTCAGGACGGCTCACAACAATAAGCAACAACAAGTCCAAATTAAAATTCAAACGATAAAAGAATCTAAAATCCCCATTAAAACCCGTTCAGTCCAGGCCAGCCTGGCGAAACAACCATGTTTTAAGGTCATGGTGGAAAGAGCAAAGGTCAGAGGCCACCTGGAGCTCCAAGGGGAGCTGAAAATGAGTCACCCTGGTGCAGAAGCCGATCAGAGCCAGACACAAGTGATGGACTTTCACAAAACTTTTATTGAAACACTTCAGCAAAGAGGGTCCCAGCTGCTAAAGGAGCGGAGACCCTAAACAACAGCAAAGCATCATCTTTTCTACAATTGATTTCAAGAAAGAGGAAAGTAGAATTTCACAAAGCTATTACCTTGCTTTTAGTCTACGTGCCCATTTGCCCTTACTTATAGTTTTTGCTGCTTATCTTCTTGTTGCCAAATCATGTAACTTCCTATCTAATTTCAAGTATGTGTTGTTACTGTCACTGCGTTCTTGTATTTCCCAGCTGAGCTCTCATTTTTGGACTAATAGACTTACTGTAGTTTGCAAAGTTCTTATCAGTATTAACTGCGCAAGTGCGCATTCCTTTCTAGTCTTCATCTTAACTCCTTTGTTCTCCTGCCAAGAGGTGTGGCAGGAACGCTGCCAAGATGTAGCTAATTAGGTAGCAAGAATTTTATATTTTTACTTTTACAATAGAAATGAGTTTTCTTAGAAATACTTCTTCGGGTTTTATTTTCTTAAAGTATACTTTCAAGGAGAGCCACAGTCCAAACCTGTAAACCAGGGTGCAATTATCCCAGAGCCAGGATGGGATCAATCAACGCCCTGACAGTTACATTTCCTCCATTTCAAACTCACACGTTATACAGTTATGTACATTTTTCTAAGTTATCCCTCCCTCCCAAAATGGGGATATATTATTTCATAGTAGGTGATCCATCAGAGTTGGCAAACAAAAAAAAAAAAAAAAAAAAAACAGGACAGAACAAAACAAACATAACAAAACAAAAAAGAAAAAACAAAAGCTTGATAACCCTACTTTGTCCTGTGGCGGCTACATATACATATACTGTATGAAGGAACTATCTTAAGACTCTAGTAATAAAAAAGAGAATATGATTGACCAGAAAAATTTTATATGAGAACAAAATGACAAGAGTTTTTAGAAGAAATTCTTTAGAAGAAAGAATGGGTATGGTGATAGGAATTGGGAAAAAATGTCTAAGAATCAGTTGCTGACTTAAGTTTTCACAATTAGCTGCTCCTTTGCATTCAGATCTGGTCTTATCAAAATAATGTAGCACTTGGGCATGAAGATGCAGGCAAGCAGGCCAGCACTGGAGGCCAAGATGGAGAAGATCTGCACAGCCACCATGTACTTCCCTTTGGTGCTCAGGTAGGCTGGCACAAAGGAGACCCAGACGCTGCAGAAGACCAGCATGCTGAAGGTGATCAGCTTGGCTTCGTTGAAGGCCCCAGGCAGATTCCGGGCCAGAAATGCTACCGTGAAGCAAATGGCAGCCAGAAAACCCATGTAGCCAAGAGCCACATAAAACATGGCAAGAAATCCTTCATTACATTGAAGTACAATCTCTCCTGGTTGGGAGTGCATGTCAGAATCAGGAAATGGGGGGGGAGACCCCCAGCCAGATGCTACAGATGACCACTTGGACAGTGGAAGAGCAAAGAATGATATAGTTGGCCAACCGCTTCCCCAGCCATCTCCTCACCCTGTTTCCTGGCTTTGTGGCCAGGAAAGCTAGGACAACCGTGATAGTTTTGGCCAAGACAGAAGAGATGGCAACTGAGAAGACGATACTAAAGGCTGTTTGTCGGAGAAGGCAGGTAGCTCTCCTTGGCTGGCCAATGAAGAGGAAGGAAGTCAAATAGGAAAGCAGAAGGGAGAACAAGATGATGTAGGAAAGGTTCCGGTTGTTAGCCTTGACAATGGCAGTTTCTCTGTATTTAATAAAGATTGCTAAAACAGAAACAGTAATTAAGGTCAAGAAAAGTGCAAGAGAAGCCAAGATGGTCCCCAGATTATCATTATAGGCCAGGTAGGTTGTTCTTTTCCGGAGACATTCATCTTGCACTTTATTTGGATGTTGATCTTCTGGGCATTTGGTGCAAAAATCTGCATCTGCAGAAAAGAAAAATAGCACCTATCATCTTCAGCCACTACTGTATTATTTTCCATGGCAATAATTAAGATACTTTCTTTGTTTTCTTTTCTGCTTTTAAACAGCAGTCAGTGAGGCTTATTGTTATGCTCAGTTCAGCCAGTTCATCATCTCTGATCTTTCTTCCTAATGCATTCCTTTTTCAGATGCATGATTTATTTTAGATGTACGATTCACTTCGCAAACAGTCTAAGAAATGATTAGTCTTTTGGATGACAGCCTGCTTTGCTCTGTGCTCACCCACCTTCCTGAGAGGAGACAGTCCCTTCTGCACAGGGAACACAATCATAGCAGCAAACGGGCTTCCCTTCCTGATCCACTTTGAAAAATCCAGGTGCACAACTTTCCACACACCTGGAGGGAGGCAGACTCTATGCAGAAAAATGGGGAACATAAAGGACTGTATCACAGTTATCATCATCATCATTTTAGCCATTGTCTATCCACTGCAGGATGGCCACTGTAGGGGGAAAGGACTATATTGTCAGGGTTCCTCTCAGCCCTGGAGGCCATCTTTCTCTTTGGGTCTAATATATATTAGAAAGAAAGAAAGAAAGAAAGAAAGAAAGAAAGAAAGAGAAAGAAAGAAAGAAAGAAAGAAAGAAAGAGGAAGGAAGGAAATAAGGAAGGAAGGAAGGAAGGAAGGAGGAAGGAAGGAAGAAAGGTAAGAAAGGAAAGAAAGAAAAGAAAGAAAAGGAAAGAAAGAAAGAAGGAAGGAAAGAAGGAAAGAAAGAGGAAAGAAAGAAAGAAAGAAGGATGGAAGGAAAAAAGAAAGAAAGAAAGAAGGATGGAAGGAAGAAAGGAAGAAAGGAAGAAAGAAGGAAGCAAGGAAAGAAAGAAGGAAGGAAGGAAAGAAAGAAAAAGAAAGAGAAAGAGAAAGAAAGAAATTGTAAGGCAGAGTTGGCAAGGTTTCAGGAATTGCTTATTGCCTTGTGCATGCTTTATTATTTTTTTTGAAAAGCACAATATATGTGATTATGGTGCTCCAAAATGAAATACACAAACAAAGCAACAACAACAACATTAAATAAGCCATGTCTTCCCATGAATCTTCTACCTCAATTTTTGCTATTTTTTTCTATTGCTTATTTCTATTTTGCAGGAATTAAGACTGGGAGCTTCCGAATCCATTTCCATGACAACAATGGAATATATTATACAAATAAAAAGGAAGGGCATTGCTTGAACTGGGAATCCAAACTAGAGCCCCTGAATGAATGGAAGAACGGGAACGTGGAAGACTGAAGTTCATAAGAGATTCTCTATGACTGCTATGAATCCTTGCAGAGCTTCACAATATTTGAAGACGTTGACTGAGAATGTGTTAAAGTATGATGATATTGAAGGGGAGAAACGGGAGTGCAGTTAATGATTGCCCTCACATTCTTAAACCACTGGGACCTCATAATTGTATCTTGGTCAATGAGAAACTTGGCATCCTGGGATTTGTGTCTCACAAAGCTCCCAAATTTCACTCTGACCACAGACTTGTTGGGGAACCGAAACCACTTCACAATGTCAAAGTCAGCCGCCAGCTCTCCGTTTTTGCCCAAATACACCCCATCCATAGATCGGTTGTAGAACTGGGGATCTTGTAGAAAAGGGTGAAACTGAAATGTTAAGGACATCCATATGAACAAAGAAACTCTACTAGAAAAAAAGCAATATTTTAATCCTAGGCAATCCTGTCATTTTGGTGGAGGGGATGGGGGAGATGAGATAAGGCCGGGGGGGGGGGGGGAGAGGCAGTGGTGAAATCTAAAATTTGTTACTACCGGTTCTGTGGGTGTGGCTTGGTGAGGGGGTAATGTGTTTGTGGCCATTCAAAAAAAAATTTTTTTAAAGCCTCTGACGATCCAAGCTGAATTGCCTGATCGGCAGAGGCTCTCTTTCTATTAAAAGCCCCTGCCGATCAGGCAACTCAGCTCGGATCCTCAGAGGCTTTTTTTTTTTACTTTTAAAAGCATTTTTTTCAGCCGAAGAGGTTGTAGAAAAAATGCTTTTAATTTTTTTTTTTAAAAAAGCCTCTGATGATCGTGCGGCTCAGATGGGTATGGAGGGAGGGCAGGGATTTCTGCTACCGGTTCTCCGAACCACCCGCCTCCATCGCTACTGGATCGGGCAATACGGTTCGAACCGGGAGCATTTCACCCCTGGTGGGAGGGGTCACTGCAGATAGAAGAAATGCCCAATAAGAAACTAGCGTATGTATATATTCAAATTATAGTGCTGCTTCATTGGGAATGACTGGGTAGTCAGGGTGGAAAACTCCCAAGTGAGCCATTCAGATTACTTCTGTGGAGAAAACCCTCTCATGTGGATGACAGGATGGTACCTTCTGGCAGAGGAGAAGCAGAGAATATTTCATTCTCCAGAGACACCAGAGTCACACCCAAAATAGCAACTGTTCCTTCTGTTTTCCATATGCCAATTTTTCCCCTTAAATTCATTTATAAATAGAGCCGAGGTGGCGCAGTGGTTAGAGTGCAGTACTGAAGCTACTTCAGCTGACTGCTAGTTCAGCAGATCAGCGGATCAAATCTCACCGGCTCAAGGTTGACTCAGCCTTCCATCCTTCCGAGGTGGGTAAAATGAGGACCCAGATTGTTGGGGGCAATATGCTATGTAGTATACTGTCTTTGGTGTAAGCTGCCCAGAGTCCTCGGAGAGCGGGCGGCATAGAAATATGACTAAGAAAATAAATAAATAATAAGAATAATTTTAACAGGAAGTGTCTTCAGCAGACGGAAAAGGAAATACCTGCCAAGGTTGTAGCCTTTCTACTTCCGAGGTCTTTCCCCCTTCCTCCAGCTTCCTCCTCTTCCCTCTGGAGATAAAGGCCAGACTTAGGGCTCGTGTCATAGCCCAAATGGTGTTGTATATGTGATGACTGTCAAGAGACAGGGTGCCTTCAAGTTCCTCCTGTGGTAAACCTTCCATGTTTTCATTCTCTTTGCATCTCAGCCAGCTTTTAACGGAGACAGCAAGCTTTTGAAACGTACAGTGGAAAACTTTGTTATTAAACTCTAAGATTGAAGAAAACAAGAGATGAAGGCTGTCCTGTTTTATCTGTTTCTTTGCCTGGAGGGAGACAGCGAAAATACTGTGAACACGTCGGAAATTTGGAAACCGGAGACGATATGTGAGATCCCCCATAGCTGTTACAATCCAGATTTTCCCTATGGTAGGTATTACTAACAACTGCAAAATTTGGTCAATGAATGCCATTCCATAGAAATAGTGACTTTGCAATGTAGCCTCTGAATAGTAAATAAATACATTGACCTGTTTCCATTTGTGATAGAAATCACTTGAAAAAATGTATTGATTGGTACTGATTCCCGATAGGCTTTGTGAGAAAAGAGCACAAATGCCACTTTGGGTGAGTAAAGGTCTTAACGTTTTCAAGAACGTTTCTCCATTGTCGGATTCTGGAGCAACGAGAGCCACTGAGCTCCACCTGAAGTACTGGATCATTTTAATGATCCCTGCGTATTGGATCCCTTCCTTTGGGAGCATCCGATAGAAAAAAGGAAAGTGGCTTTTATCATCCAGATCATCCGAAACAAAAGCATAAGAGACCTGGAGAAAATGGAAGGAATTGGTAAAGACCAGTGAAAGGAATATAACTGGTGACTGAACCATGTCACTCGAAATAATGGCCATATGGAACCATATAGAAGTACATAATTTCTACTTCCTATATTAAGGAACACTCTTTGTTGAGTATATGGCTTCCTTGCCCCATCATAATTCCCCCCTCCCCAATTCTCTTTTCCAGTGGATATTTCTAATTTTGAATTACACCAAATGTTTTACCAAACCCAAACACCAACAGGAAATAAATTCATGAAGTCCACGCAACATATTCTGTTGCAATTCCAACATCTGATGGATGAACATCCACCTATGCTCATGAATATGCCATAAGCTTCTGGTTAACATTTCTATTGTACCCCTCCAAGACTGAGTGGCTGTGGCTTCCGGCATCCCGGTATAGTGAGCTGGTGCCATCGCTGACTATTGGGGGTGAGATCTTGGCCCCCACAGAGAGGGTTCGCAACTTGGATGTTCTCCTGGATGCATGGCTGTCTTTAGAAGAGCATATGACAGCCGTGGCCAGGGGAGCTTTCTATCGCGTTCGCCTGATGCACCAGTTGCGTCCCTTTCTGGACTGGGATGCCCTGTGCACAGTCAGTCATGCCCTCATCACATCCTGTCTGGACTACTGCAACGCTCTCTACATGGGGCTCCCCTTGAAGAGCACTCGGAGGCTCCAGCTGGTCCAGAATGCGGCTACACAGGTGGTTATGGGTGCGACTTGGCATGCCCACACCCCTCCTGCGCGAGCTGCACTGGCTCCTGTTGGTCTTCTGAGTGCGATTCAAGGTGTTGGCACCACCTTTAAAGCGCTCCATGGCTTAGGACCGGGGTACATACGAGACCGCCTTCTGCCATCAACAACCTCCCACCGGCCAATACGCTCCCATAGAGAGGGGCTCCTCAGGGTGCCGTCGGCCAAACAATGCTGACTGGTGACACCCAGGGGGAGAGCCTCCTCTGTGGGTGCACCAGCCCTTTGGAATGAGCTGCCCCTAGAGCTTCATCTTAGCCCCGACCTGCGTACTTTTTGCCGTGCCCTAAGTCGAGCCAGCATTAATCCAGCTATTTATCCTTTCTTGCATCGGTTTCAAATTATCCTATAATTGAAATAAGTCGGTATACTTATATAATGTTTGAGTTGCAGAAATTTCATAGGGCTATATATCAATAACTGCCTTTTCACACTGAACTGAAGGCAGTTTTTCTTTTTCCCCTAATAAAGTATTAGTAATGTTTTGATATTTTGAATTTCATTTGAATAGAGTCCGAACCATACTGATTTTTGACTGAAACAAAGTTGGACTGACAGAAAATAGCAGGGAAACCTCTTGTAAGGTTATTGTTAGAGCTATTTATCAACCAATTTTATATCTCTACTCAGTACTAAAGATCTCTGTCTCTCTTTGGAACATTCTTGGATATTCCAGGACAGAATCTGACCACAACTCACAACTTTCCCTACTTACCTGTGGGATTTTGTAGATACTGACTATGGCTGCAATATGATGGGAGAAGTCAGAATCGGTCCCTTCAAGGACTGCCAGCAGATTTTTCTGCCTTCCACATTTGTAATTTGGAACATTTGCCTCCTCACCTGAAAGGAGGTCCAGCAAGCCTCCAGCATTGATCTCTGCATTGAACTTACTGTCATATACATTGTAGCCCAGAGTGATGTTGGGCAGGATGCGGAGATTCTGGTTGATCTCACGGATGGCAATCAAGAAGGACAAGAGGTACCTGAGATCAACAGTTTTAGATCTGAAAAACAGATGATTAACTATTACCCCAAATTTAATTGCAATATCTCATTCACTCCTTGCTTCCTTCTTAATGTTAGTGGACAGAAGCAGCAATCTTAATTCATGAATTAATTAATTAATATGATGGCATTGCCATAAGTGGAACAATATTTTTATTTATTTTATTTTTATTTATTTTATTTATTTATTTTGTCAATCATATATAAGCTAACAGGTAAAAGTATAAACATAATCTGAGTACATGAAAAGACTAAGAGTAGAAAGGAATATTAGGACAGGGACGGTAGGCACGCTGGTGCACTTATGCACACCCCTTATAGACCTCTTAGGAATGGGGTGAGGTCAACAGTAGACAGTTTAAGGTTAAAGTTTTGGGGGTTTGGGGAAGAAACCACAGACTCAGGTAGTGCATTCCAGGCAATACTCAGGATTGGTGGAGAGGCCACAGATTTGACCCAACATTTGAGAAAAGGAAGTGAGGAGAAGTTTAATTAAAGGATCAAAAGACTGACGCTAATCTCCTGTAGTGAATTTGGTTGTAACTGATATAAAACTTGTACAAGTCTAAACTAAGGAGTAAATGATACAGAAACGGGATCTGTAGCAAAATTGTATGAATAAATGTATGCAGAATTTAGACACAAAGAGTGACATGGAAGAATGGAGTTTTCAGGGGAAGAGAAACAGGTCCAATAAGTGATATGAAGATATCAAAGTGAACACCTTCCCTCTTTTCAAAATTAGGAAATTTCTGAGGTGGATTGTGGATGGTACTGGATTGTGGAACCTCCTTATGGAGCTACATGAAGAAAAGACTCAGGGAACATATCAATAGGGCTTTGGGTGTTGAAAAGCAACCATAGAATAACTTTTCAGGTAGTTTGAATGCCACACATGGTTTTGGTTTTGCATTTGAAAATCAGCCAACCCTGGTTTCTCTGGATTCAAAAGGAATTCAATGAATGAAGACAAGAGCCTTGGTAGTACAGTGGTCTAAAGCACCCTGTTATTAACACCAGCTGCCTGCAATTATTGCAGGTTCACATCTCACCAGGCTCAAGGTTGACTCAGCCTTCCATCCTTTCTAAGGTAGGTAAATTGAGGACCCAGTTTGTGGGGGCAATAAGCTGACTTTGTAGAAATATACAAAAGTATGAAGGCTATTGCTTAGCGCATTGTAAGCCACCCTGAGTCTCCGGAGAAGGGCAGCAGGCATCTATCCCTTCCCTGGCTGTTTTTGTGCCTGCTCGTCCAACAATCTTAGTAGCTGCAAAACTGAATGTATGTTCTTGTTCACTGCAGATTTAAAAGGAAAAAGTTCAGTGAGTCTTCTGAAAGAGCAGGTTATGATTTTGGTGCTGCATCTCCAAAATCTTCCTCACCTCCAATAACAAGGCTGAGGGACATATATCAGGGAGAGGTTGAAAGAAATTAGGGAGAAAGAAAACTAGTGGCAAGTGAACTGCATTCCTAAAATATCACTCACATGTGGAAGGTTTGCCTTGAAGGAATGTTATTGAAAGTGTAGAGTGGATTTAGAACTTTCCTTGCAGAGATGACTCCTCCAAAGAGATAATCCCCTGTCTTGAAATGATTGCTCCGCCATGATGGATATCGTTCTGAAGTCAAGGAGCATTTTTCCTTCAGCATTCCCCAAGAAATCGGGGGAAGGAGAAGCAATAAAAAGTGTAGAATCATTCTTTGCATAGCTCTCATAGCTAGTTGCCCACTTGTTCCTCAGAAGCAATTGGGAAAAAGATTAGAAGCAACCTATGTCTTCAGTGGCTTTTCTGATGCAAGGGGAAGCAATAGATCTTTATTTATGAAGGGGCTCTTCAGGAAGGAATCCTCCTCACGTCTCCTATTCTCAACTCCAATTCTCAGTGGTCCAAGAGGCATTTATGTCGTTGTCCTTTCAGACTTGAGGGCAAGTTGTCTTGTGTTCTTTTGTGTTCTGATATATATCTCAAAGTCAGCCTTGGAGAAACTTCCCTGGGGAGTTGTTCAGAAGATAAACAAGCGTCTCATCATTTGAAAATTGTAAGGAGAAGAAAATCAACTGCTACAATCTTCTGAACTGACTCTCTGGAGGCACATGGAGGCAGACATGAGAACTTCCAACTAACCAGAAGGCCCAGCGATGGAAGATCAGTGTTTAGGATACCATGACAGATATAGTGTGAATTTTGAAACATTATTAAAGTTTTATTATGCTTTTGAAACATAATAAAAGTTGTTGTTGTCGTTGTTAGTTGCGAAGTCGTGTCTGACCCATCGCAACCCCATGGACTTCCTGTCCTCTACCATCCTCTGGAGTCCATTTAAGCTCACACCGACTGCTTCAGTGATTCCATCCAGCCACCTCGTTCTCTTTCATCCCATTCTTCTTTTGCCCTCAATCTTTCCCAGCATTAGGCTCTTCTCCAGTGAGTCCTTCCTGCTCATTAGGTGGCCAAAGTATTTGAGTTTCATCTTCAGGATCTGGCCTTCTGAAGAGCAGTCAGGGTCGATCTCTTCTAGGACTGACCGGTTTGATCGCCTTGCAGTCCAAGGGACTCGCAGGAGTCTTCTCCAGCACCAGAGTTCAAAGGCCTCAATTCTTTGGCGCTCAGCCTTTCTTATAGTCCAACGTTCACAGCCATCCATTGCAACTGGGAAAACCATAGCTTTGACTATACACACTTTTGTTGGCAGGGTGATGTCTCTGCTTTTTAGTATGCTGTCTAGATTTGCCATAGCTTTCCTCCCCAGGAGCAAGTGTCTTAATTTCTTAATAAAATTAAAATAAATAATATTAATAATAAATAATCATAATAAAAGTATGAATTTCAAATAAATATAATAGGGGCAGCACATGGTAAAAGATATTCCCCTAAGGGTGTCACATCTTCACCTTCTATGCTTTGCTGGCATCCTGTCATAAATTGTGTGTGGGGAGGTAGGGAGGAAATGAGAGATAGAGAATGAAGATGAGAGGGAAGAAGGGTGACAGCTTTGACAGAAATCAGAGGTGTGAGAACCGACATATGCCAGTCTTCAAGGACATCTGGCTCGGGAACAGTATGTAAAACCGCTTTGTGGTGCCAACCATCCAAGCCATGCCCTAATTATGCTGAAAATGCGGGAAATAGTTAGAGCTGGTTTTTAATGAGGTACGCAGTAAAACCATTCTTTGAGAAAGTTGCAAGTCTTGGAGTGCTGAGTGCTGAGACAATTGAGTGTTGATTGGGTTTATTCGTTGGAACCTTCAGATCTAGGTTTTTCTTTCACTGCAACCAATTAAACTTTTTTTTTTAAAAAAAACCCTATCACTTCAACTAATGGAGTCGATGGTGTTTCTTTCCTAGGATCCTGAGCTGAGGCAGGTCTAACAAAGGATATCGGGAAAAAAAGTTGAGAAACAGAGAGGAAAAGAGGAAGTGGCAGAACCTACAAGCCTTCAAATGGGCAAGAATCAGCTGCAAGTGATCAGCTGCATTCCCACTCATCCCACCAATAAGAGTCACAGCACCAACCTCAACCTGTTGTGACCAATAACCTGGCCCATCTTACAGCATGACATTGGAATGTTTTTAAGGCTGCAACTGGTGCAGTTGTGAGTCCAGGAGAAACCCTAAATTGTGGACCAGATCTGTCTGGAGTAGTGCCACCCTATCCAGAACTAACGATTCCAGAGTCCAATATCCCCAAGCTCCAGGCACTCAAAGCCATTTGGTCTTGCCAGGGTTCAGCCAAAGCCTGTTATCTCTAATTCAGCCCCCCACAGTCTCCAGGCACTGTGAGAGGGCAGAAACAGCAACACTTGGGTTACCAGGGGTGGAAATACAGTGCTGAGTATCATCAATGATATCTCAACCCATGGTGATGGATGTTCTCACCCAGTGGCTTCATGTAGATGTTAAAAAGTAGTCGAGATAGTCCGACTCTGTGGCACACAGCAAGAGAGTGGCCGTGGGTTGGATCTCTCATTCCTTGTTAACATTGATTTGGACCGGCCTTGGAGAAAGGAGCCAAACCAGTTCAAGACTGTGTCACCCAGCCACAGTCCCCATAGCTGGTCCAAAAGGATACCATAGTCCAGAGGTCTGCAACCTTAAACACTCAAAGAGCCATTAGGACCCGTTTCCCACAGAAAAGAAAACACCGGGAGCCACAAAACCCTTCCCGTGCCTGATTATTTTCTTGAGCGGCCACAAAATTAGCATATGTAGTTGAATTAAACGTTCCGTTTTCTTCTGAAACTTTTCTTTTCTTGGATTTATCCATGGTTGGCCTACTGGGGGTTGAAAATCTCAATAAATCGCATGCCAGCGGGTGTCGCACATTGGTGGTTGAGACGTATATTTTGAGTGACAGGGAGCCACAGCAGAGCGGTGAAAGAGCCACATGCAGCTCCAGAGCTGCAGGTTGCTGACCCCTGCCATGGTCAATGGTATTGAAGGCCACTGAGAGATAAAGAAGAGCGAAGATGGTTGCACTACCCCTACCCTGCTGTCACCAAAGATCATTCATAAGTGCGACCAAAGCTCTCTCTGTCCCACAACCCGGCCTGAATCCTGACTGAAAGGGTCCAGATAATCCATTTCATCCAGGACCCACTGAAGTTGCCAAGTAACCACTTTTTCTACCATCTTCCCTAAAAAAGAAGAGGGGAAACTGGATGAAAATTGTCCAGGCAGGTGGGATCAAATGATGTGCTTTTTTTTTTAAGGAGGGAACAAATCAGGGCATTATTAAAAGACCCCAGGAACATCCACTTTTACAGTGAGGAATTTATCACTGCCTGGACCACCTCCTAGTCACCATCCTGGAGGCTTTCACCAACCTAAAGGGACAAGGATCTCATTGACAGGTGGTTTCAATGACAGTGTTGAGGACCCTGTACAATTCCTCAGATCCAGCAGGATTGAACTGTTTCCAGATAACCGAATAAGACCTTTTCTCAGGCATCTCATATGGATCTGCATCACACATGGCTTCCAGCTGGGAATGAATCCAAGCGACTTTGTCCATCAGGTGTTGAACAAATCCTTCTGTACGACCCTCAGGATGATTACCCAAGCCAACCTATCCCAGGAGGGACTGAGTGATCTGGAACAGGGCTGCTAGGCGACATTCTGCAGATTCAATAAAGGTTGAGAAATAATACTGTTTTGTCACTTTTAGCACCTTCATGTAGGCCTTAATAGCAGTTCTAAGTCATGTCCAGTCAGAGGCATCTTTGATTATCTTCCAGTGGCCCTCTAGGCATCTCTTAATCCAGGGGTCCCCCACCCCCACTGTGGACCAACACAGATCTGCAGCATGCCAGAAACTGGGCCTTACAAACAAGTGAAGCCCCATTCACAGGATGCAGGCAGCATGTGAAACCGTGCCCTCTCCGGTCTACAGAAAAGCCTCTCTCTATATGGAAGGAGACATCGGTGCCCAAAAGGTTGGGTGCCACCTGTCTTAATCCTTTTCAAAACCTGCAACCCCTCCATGAACCATGGGTAGCGTCAGGAATGATGGGTCAAGAGAGGCCGCATAGGTGAAATCCTCTCCTAACCTGGCTTTACAAACCCACCATACAGTGTTTGGACTCTGAAGCAGAAGCATCCTGCTTGAGGAGACAAAACATAACTCAAGGGAGATGTCAGGATAATGAAGATTTAAAGCTGACCAGCCGCTGTAAGACTGTGGGCCAGGATAATGGACTGGGGATGTCCATTAGGGTTATTGCCGCTTTAAGACTGAAGATGAGTCATCAGGTTTATTGCTGCTTTAAGAAGATGTCATGAGAGGGCGTCTCTCTCTCTCTCTCTCCTCATGTATCACTCTCCTTGTTGTGTTCTATCTGCATTGTAGTTCTCCGTGTAGAGTTGAAGATTGATTGATTGCCTGGTATGTGCCTACCACGGGTATGTATGTATATCAAAGTCTTGTATATAAACCACTGTAAGACAAACCTCTATGTCCTGTATTTTGCTCCTGCGTAGTCTCAAAATAGTAGTCACGCTGTAAACACTCTGACAGGAGAGGACACTTTTAAGTCACAAATAGGACAGAAATTTAGGAGTTCCCTCCTACAGATTTTTCTCCAAGAAAATCAGAGTTGGCTGTGACAGAAGAGAAGCTTTCTTTTCTCTACTTACAAAACACTATAGGAATAATAGACTCACTGCAATTTCCTAAGATTTGCTGAAAACAACAATGAAAAAGGGGGGAAAAAATCCAAAAGACCATAAAGGGTTTAATCCCAGAAAAATAAGAGGAAAGAGACTAAACAGACTGTCAAATCCAAAGATTTGGATCCTTTATATTTTGGCATAACGTGACACAAAGCCTTTATTTATTTATTTATTTTATTGAACTTTTATTGTTAAATAATTATAGTACAATTCCGACGTTTCTGGTTTCGTGGTGTTGATATACATATACATATTATTTACTTATTATTTACATGGTATTGCCTCATTATCTTAATTTAAAAAGCACTGCCCGTAGGATTTCTTACTTTGTAATCCTTAATGCATATAATTACATTTTATTTACATAAACTTGCATCCTCACTCCATTTTATTTATTACTACCGGTAGTACGACTCATTTCAATATACTCATTTTTAGATAATCATCAAATTAAACGTTTAGCTCTCTCAAGCTTCACTTTTATTTTATTTTTTCTAACCACTCACACCACATATCCCACATGCTATAATAGTCAGTTTCCTCTCTATCATTAATTTCTAGCATCAGTTTATTCATTTCCTGGAAGCACGAAGCCAAGAACACCAGCCTGAGGATGACGAATGAGACATTGTCGAGATGTTGCCAAGTCGCTTCCAATTTTACGCGGGAGAAAACCCGAATAACCAAAGACCTACATACAAACACCTGCGGAAACGTCAGAAAACATACACACACACACACACACACACACTTTTGAAAAAACAAAAGTCCAGTTGCCTTTTGAAAAAAGCACCTGCAATGCCAAATCACAAAATGTTACACCAAACTCTGATCCACTAGCTGCTACAGAAAGACAGGTTAATATATAGAAAGGTCCGAATAATAATTTTAGATTCTAATTCTGAAAAATTAGTCGAACTATGTGGATATAAAGAATAGGAAATACCTACAGTAGATAACCATACATAAAAAATAACTAAGTGTGAGAGCTGAAATACTACTCGTAGATTTGAATACATTTTTAATAGCCCAGAATAGAAATACATATTTTTCAATATAAATTTTTTTAGAACACAGACTTTGTGCAAAATGGTGACATTGTGGAAAAAATATGTATTAGAACCAGTTGCTGACCTAGGTTTTCACAATTAGCTGCTCCTTTGCATTCAGATCTGGTCTTATCAAAATAATGTAGCACTTGGGCATGAAGATGCAGGCAAGCAGGCCAGCACTGGAGGCCAAGATGGAGAAGATCTGCACAGCCACCATGTACTTCCCTTTGGTGCTCAGGTAGGCTGGCACAAAGGAGACCCAGACGCTGCAGAAGACCAGCATGCTGAAGGTGATCAGCTTGGCTTCGTTGAAGGCCCCAGGCAGATTCCGGGCCAGAAATGCTACCGTGAAGCAAATGGCAGCCAGAAAACCCATGTAGCCAAGAGCCACATAAAACATGGCAAGAAATCCTTCATTACATTGAAGTACAATCTCTCCTGGTTGGGAGTGCATGTCAGAATCAGGAAATGGGGGAGTGACGATCAGCCAGATGCTGCAGATGACCACCTGGACACCGGAAGAAGAAAGGATGATGGAGTTGGTCAAACTCTTTCCAAGCCATTTTCTCACTCTGTTTCCTGGCTTTGTGGCCAGAAAAGCCAGCACAACTGTGATTGTTTTGGCCAAGATAGAAGAGATGGCTACTGAGAAAATGATGCTGAAGGTAGGTTGTCGGAGAAAGCAGGTGGCTGTCTTTGGTCGTCCAATGAAGAGAAATGCGGAGAGGAAGGAAAACAGGAGATTGGCAAGGAGGATGTAAGAGAGGTCCCGGTTGTTGGCTTTGACAATGGGAGTTTCTCTATATTTAATAAATATTGTTAAGACAAGGGTAGTAATTAAGGTCAAAGAGGATGCAAGAGAAGTTAAGATGGTCCCCAGATTGTCATTGAAGGCCAGATAAGTTATTTCCTTACGGAGACATTGATCTCTTTCCTTATTTGGATGTTGATCTTCTGGACATTTGGTGCAATAATCTGCATCTGAAGAGAAGAAAAATAGTACTTATCATCTCCTGTTATGTCTAGATTTTCTATCCCACCACCAGAGATGGTTCATGGCTAAAAGAAAACAGAAAAACCAAAGGTACAATTGTAGGGACTGTGTTCAACTGTATTAAGTCCCAGGGCATCTTTCTGTTTTTTAGTGAAGGAGCTCAGATTAATGAGTTGCCAATTCATCGTCAAGCATCTTTCTTCTTCAGGTTAATCTTATTAATATGTATGTTTTGTTTAATAACCAGGCATTGCCACCAGATGGATTCGCACCTGGTTGACCAACTGCACTTAACATGTAGTCCTTGAAGGATCTGCATTTCTGTGGAGGGAAGTATGCAATGGGGTACCCCAAGGCTCTGTCTTAGCCCAATACTCTTCAATGTCTTCATTAATGTTTTAGATGAGGGGATAGAAGGGGAACTCATAAAATTTGCAGATGACACCAATAGCCAACACTTTAGAAAATATGCTCAAGATACAGAAGGATCTTGACTAACTTGAACACTGCTCCCTATCTACCAAAATGAAATTCAATGGTGAAAAAAGTAAGGTTCTACATTTAGGCAAACCCCCCCCCCAAACATGCTCCATCACTGAAAGTTTTCAAGAAGAGATTGGACAGGGCGGGGTTTGACATCCCTGTGATAGAGATACAGAGGAACCCATCTCCACGTTCCCTGTGCTGAATTCTTCATATTTGGGGGCTCTGGAGAGAGCTAAGCCACTCTGAAGGAGAGGTGAAGTAAAGGGGGGCACCCTGTGAGGTTGGGGAGAGACGTAGCTCTCCTGTCTGGCCCGGGGTTTTTATTTCCACTTAGCCATGGCAAGAAGAAGTAGTAGCCTAAAGATGGCTGCTGCAAAGTAGGGACAAACTGAAAATAACAGCTAGGATTGGTGCTGGAGAGAAGAATGTGAGCCTTAGTGGAACTGGGGGAGAGGATCTTTCTCATGTTTTAAATTGAATTCCAAGAAATAATTAAAACTATTTGGCCAGAACTGAGTATTAAAGTGGCGTTTAAGCAATTTGGGGCGTTTGTTGTTTTTAAATACCAAACAGGAATGAAAGCTGTAAGAGAATAAACAACAGATTATGAAATAAATAGACTCCTAAACTGGGAAGAAGCGCTACTGGGAAGGTATTTTTAAACATTGGATTTATCTACATATTAAAAAAAAGAAAGAAAAAAACCCCTTACTTTTGCTTCATATTTGCTGTACAAGGCAAGGACAATACGCTGGTAAACTAGTGACTGAAATTTAAATGGAGAGTGCCACCTGCTGACAAAAGAGGAAACTGCAAAGAAGTGATCTATATATAGACATTTGAACCCCTTGAAGGGAAGTCTAAAGAAATAATTTTTGGACTGTTGGAGAAAAATCAATCTTCTTAAAAAAAATAAGATACAATGAGTGGAATTGTTCAGGAGATGGGATCACTTTATCAAAATATTCTTTGATATTCTTTGAATATTTTGATTCATTATGGACAAAGGATTTAAGGATCTAATGGAAAAAATGGAAAATACTATACAAGGGATGATGATTATAGACCGAGATGTCTAGGAAAAAAAGGAATTAAAAAAAGAAATAAAGAAGGAAGAAGACAAGGAGGAGATTATAATGGAAATAATAATGATGGATGAATTAAACCAGGGGGCAAATATATTAAAAGAGTTGGAAGATATATTTGAAATGGAAGCAGGGGCCTCAGTTAAAATCTTAGAAAATGGGCAGTGGAAGAAGGTAGAGATGGGAGGAATACTTTTTTTTAAAAAATTTGATTTATATGCCGCCCTTCTCCGGAGACTCAGGGCGGCTTACAATGCGCTAAGCAACAGCCTTCATACTTTTGTATATTTATACAAAGTCAGCTTATTGCCCCCACAAACTGGGTCCTCAATTTACCTATCTTAGAAAGGATGGAAGGCTGAGTCAACCTTGAGCCTTGGTGAGATTCGAACCTGCAATAATTGCAGGCAGCTGGATGTTAATAACAGGGCTTTAGACCACTGTACTATCCAAGGCTCTTAGATGGGACATCCAAGAAATAGAAATAGATGGAGACTTAAAAGAGAACGGAGGAAACAAGCCAAAAAAACACAAAAAACCCACAGCAATTGAAGTATCAAAATGGGCAAGAGATGATGGGTAGAGGATTTATTTTTCTTTATGGCTGCTTTGACTTGCTTTCCCCTTCACCTCTCTTTTTTATAAAGCATAGCAATTAAAATATAAAGCGGGCAAGAGATGATGGAAGGATGATTCCTGCTCCTGGTTGCTGTTTTGAACTGCCTTTCCCTACCTCTCCCACTTCGTGCTCTTTCTCTTTTTCTTTTTTTGTAGGCAGATGATATGATTAGAAGTTAGACAGGAAAGAAAGAAAAAGCTTTTTTAAAAAAATATTCAATATTTTTCATCTTTAAAATCATAATTACACTTTCACAGCTTTCCATTATCGGAATTTTTCATAATTTCAACATTATCCTTTGGCGAATTGTGTACAGATACATTCTTATTTCTTAAGTACTTATTTATATAATATATACATCATATGCATATCTACTATACATTAAATATATATCTTTTCATTATATTATCTTCTCTTAACATTCACTATACATTAATTTTAGACTTCTTTTCCAGCCAATTATACCACCTATTCCATGTCTCATAATATACTGTTTCCTCTCTGTCCCTTAATTCCATTGTTAATTTGTCCATTTCTGCGCATTCTAGCACCTTGTTTATAATCATTGTATTTGATGGAGCATGTTGTTTCCAATTTTGGGCAAATGAGATTCTGGCTGTGATGATTATATGGAGTGTGAGGTATTGAATTTCTTTACTCATCTTTCCTTTTATAATCCCCAAAAGAAATAACTCTGGTTTCATGTCAATTTTTAGTTCAATAATTTCCTCCAACCACTTTTTAATTTTTAACCAGTAGTCTCTAGCTTTGGGACATGTCCACCACATGTGGTAGTATGTCCCTTGCTGGTGGTTACAATTCCAGCAGTTTGGTGGGAGAAAAAGCTTTTGAATATGGGGTGATATGATTAAAAGCTAGAGTAAGAGATAGAACTAAAGAGAATATTAATGTATTACATTTTTAGTTGACAAAATGGAAGTAATAAAGAGAACTAGGTGGAATAATTGAATAATGATCGATGGTAACCTAAGATAGATGTGTATTGTAATGAGAATTTCATAAATTGATTGAATGTAATAATAATCATTAATTTGTTTGTGCTGGAATGCACGGTGCCCATATGCCACACTGTTCACATGTATTGATTTGATATTTTTTTTTAAAAAAAACTTTTTTCAAAAAAAAGAGAGAGAAGAAATTGGACAGCCATATTGGCAAAGTCCATTGTCCAGAATGAGCAGGGGGTTGGACTCAAAGACCTCAAAGGTACCTTCCAACCCTGTTATTCTCTTATTCTGTTATTGAAGGACTGCTCCCCTCTGGAATCACCCACCTTCCTGAGAGGAGAAGGTCCCTTCAGCACAGGGAACGCAGTTGTAGCAGCAAATGGGCTTCCCTTCCTGGCTTTCCTTGAAGTATCCAGACTGACAACTTTCCACACACCTGGAGGGAGGCAGATTCTGAGTGGAAAAAGCCAGAACATAAATGTTAGAGTTGATATCAAAGGAAAGGAATAGTAGAGCCAGGCCAAACTCTATTTAATCCTCTAACAAAGATTAGGTCCACTGAATGGAAATAACAGTTTATCCAGGGAATCTCCCTTCTGTAAGATCAGATCTAGGAGATTTTCTTCTTTTTTGCCTCCAGACTGCGGAATAATTTGCAGTTGGAGATTATTTTATGTTTGCCTCAACTTTGTTGGCCTTTGAGAGAACTAATAAAAAGGAGCTCTTCCTGGAATCCTTTTTAAGAGCCAGTATAGCATCTTGGGCAGGGGTGGGTTCTAATTTTTTTTAGTACTGGTTCTGTGGGTGTGGTTTATTTTGTGGGCGTGGCTTGATGGTCATGTGACAATTATTTAGGATTTAGCAGAGGTACTGGTTTACCAGGCTTTTACAGCAGAGCTGTACCAATCTACCCATTTATTTTTTGCAGGCACTGGTCTACCCATTTATTTTTGCAGGCACTGATCTACTCATGTATTTTTGCAGGCACTGGTCTACCC